>SNQJ01S0006159.1:365546-377794 GCA_010110895.2 Picea sitchensis | reverse complement strand
GTTGCTTTGTCTCTGATAAAGAAACACAATGGTTCAAATGCTTACCCTTGGTGGAATGGTGCTATAACACTTCCTTTCATACTGCAACAAAAATGACACTGTTTATGGCACTCTATGGATACCACCCTCCTTCCATCACTTCTTCTCTAAAATAAAAATCTAAGGTTCAAGCAGTGGAAGATCACATCGAGCATCAACAATAAGTTCTCCAAATCTTAAAGGACAACCTGACCATGGCACAAAATCGCATGAAACAATAAGCAGATCAACGTCGTAGTGAAAGAAGTTTTGAAGTAGGGGATTGAGTGTTTTTAAGAATACAACCATACAAACATATGTCCCTCAAGCAAGACAAGAAAGATAATAAATTATCACCAAAGTATTATGGCCCTTATAAGGTGTTGAAAAAGATTGGTACTATGGCATACAAATTGGAGTTTCCTGCATCCTCACGAGTACACCCAGTTTTCCATGTTTCATGCTTAAAGAAGGTTATAGGTGAAAATATCCCAGTTCAAACTATATTACTATTATAACCCTAAATTTCTCTACACATGCATACTTGGATTTTTTCCCTCTTACTTGCATTTTTTGCCAAAGCACTACTGAGTTGCCGGTAAGCCCTATGTTAATTTTCTTTTGGTTCAAGTGGCTAGTTGTACCAACCATGATTTATCATGATTAACTTGTTGCAATTTACATTTCTCAATAGTTTGAGGGGCAACATAATTCAAATTAGAACCGGGGTCAAATAAAATGGAAACAAAATGGTTGGAAATCATACCTAATATCTCCACCAATGAAGCTTGGTGGTCAACTTGTCTATTATCCAAGGCTGCATAAATTTTTGGCAGGCTCCTAGCCACATCATTGATTGTGGTAACCTCTTGGATGTTTTAGACCCTCCCATTGTTCTGTTTCCTATGCAGACAATCCCTCACCAGATGTTCCTCTCCACAACCCCAACATTTCAAGGGTTCTCTCTTTGTGTTATCAATCTTACATGGAGCTACTATGAATGGTTTATTTCCACTCTGGAATGGAATTTTTTTTTGATACACACTTCTAGTAGGAAGGCTCATCCTAGAGCTCTTACCAGGGCTCTTAAATCTCGAAGGTTTAAACCCATTCTTCTTGAATCCTAAATTGTTTTTCTTCTTCAAGTCTTCATGGGGTTCTGTCTTACTCTTGAATTTCTCATAGCAATACCTTTCTTTTCAAATAGTATATTCTAAGGTCTTTGGCTCAACAAACTAAATTATGTCCTGGTAGTACTGAGGTAATCCACTAATAACTCGTTGAATCTTTACCTTTTAATCCTTTATGTAGGGCACATACCTCATCAACTCAAGAAATTTGTTGATATACTCATCTATGGTGAGTTGCCCCATCTTGAGTTCATAGAACTCCTTGGTCGTCACATCAAAGTACTTTTCTGAAAGGTACTTCTTCTTGAATTATTTCTCAAATTGTTTCCATGAAAATTCCTCATGGACTCCTTTCACATTCCTAAGGTCCTCCCACCAAATGGAAGCTTTCCCATTTAGGTTGAAAATGGCTATCCAAGCCTTTAAGTTTTCAGAGTAGTCATGGAATTTGAAGTGATTCTTCAATCCGAGTAGCCAAACTTCTGCTTCTCCCCCCTTATTAATCTCTCCATAAAAGGTGGGTGGTTTGGATTTCTTTAACTCTTAAAGGTCAGGACCCTTGGATTGTTTCCTCTTCTTTCTTCTCGTCCGAGAATGAGAACTAGTGTTGCCACTAGAAGATTCCTTGGAGTTGTCAGTATCCTCACTAGAGGAATATTCCATTGAATGTCTCTTGGCTCCATGTTGGGCCTTCTTTGAGGTGATCCTCTTGGTGTGGCCACTTTTAGGAACATGATTTTGTATCTCAAGTGGACTTGGAGTTTTCTTAGTATGATGTCTGTCCACATGACTGGCAGCTAGACCATATTGCAATTTCCTTTGTATATCTGATAGACTTTGTAGTAGGAATGCATTAATTTATGTCTTCTTTCCCTGTTCCTTGATCAACCTTTCATTGTCAGCCTTATAACTCCATAATTATTCCATGAGGATTCTTACAGTTTCGACCAAATTTGGAGGGGTTTCCACCACCCTCCTTTCATCGGATTCTTCCTCTCTATTGTGGGATGTCTCCCCCAACTCATGATGTGCCACCATCCTTTACATTGTAGTTCTCATGTTGTTCACTGACTGCTTGAGTGAAAATAAAACATTTTTTGTTAGTTACTAATCTACCAATTCATGAACAACACATATCATTGTAAGGTGAAGTCATCTCTTTATTTGGAAACACTAGCAACCTACAATGCAGAATTCCAAAACATCTATCAATAGTAGAAGGTGTCGTTCCTCTCTTCAGTAGAGGTTCATACAAGTTTGTTATAGAAAGGGGTAAGGTAAGGTGTTACCCCATAAGTTATCTAATAATATTTCTATGTGACTTGTGCATGAGCCCAGGTAGGAAAAGTGTTGTTTCCATGATATGATACCAATTTGTAACACACCCAACCCCTAAATACCCTTTCTAGGGATGGGTCATCAAATTTTCACGTTTCCTTGGTTCATTTTCAGTCCCTTACTAAGAAGAGCCATATTATTCTTCTCCTACTAAGTTTACATCTCCCATTATGCACTTAAACTAGCTAGTGGGGTCCTCCTCGTGACCTTGGGCTGAAAACCAGGAGCTAAGAGTCTTCTTAGCAAAGGTTTCAATGCTTTGAAACTTTCGGACTTCAGAAGTTCCAATAGTGATGTCAAATTTCCCAGATCGCCGAACAATGGAGAAATCAACGATCCACGTCCTCCATCAATATCCTATGGTAAAAAGGGGCTTCGACGATTGGCGCGAAACACTCCTATTTCCCAATCCCTGAAATCTCGCCACGTGGCCTTAGCCATTCGACGATCGACGTTCGATGTTTAGAGTTGAACGTCTTATGTTTCGACGTTTCTATAGTCAATGATATTTGTTTTAAGTTTTCAATGTTTCGGTGATCGGAAATCACCATTGGGATTTTGACATTCGATGATCGACTATCCACATTGTACCCTCCTCAGCTATACTATGTTCAATCTTCTGAACTCCCAAAATCATATAGACTCCTGGAGTTTCGGACATGTCACCAGTCATGTTGGCCAAGCAGAAACGAATCAGAAGTTGACATGCGACAAGGGTCAAATGGTGACACGTGCCCTCATTAGGGGGGTGACACATGTCGTTCTTTAATAGTCATAAAGGGTATGCGAATCGACCAAATATGGATAACACGTGGTACCTTGGTTGTAGGTCCACATCACCCGGGATGACATCGGTGAACCACGTCAACCCCCATCATACGACTGGGATGTATCCACATGGATCCATAGATTCACGGTCCTCATTACTTCGCGGCTCCAGGCTTCAAAGATCATTGAACCCTCTTGACGCAAATCCCACAAATAGCTAAGTCTCCAGACTCTTGGATCTGGCACCACGCGTCCTCTCCCTACCAACAACCCAAATTTATTTCGGCATTTGCAACTTCATTGGTTTCATACTTCGTAGAATCTTGGCCAGGTTCCTCTGGAGTACGAAGTCTCTGGACTACGGGATCGCTTGCCACGTACCCACTCATCCAATAGTCCCAGTTCAACGGTCAAGACTTAATAGGGGATGAGTAGGGCCCACGCGTTTCTCCATGACACGTTCCCAGTTAGTTGGTTAGTTGGGGATGGCTCCCTTAGATCAATGACTGGGAGGGATTCCGAAGGATTCGAAGATCGATGGTCCATGTCACTTCGACAGTTCGACATTCAAGTGTTCAACGTCTATCTTCCGGATAATCATTGATCCATGGACATGTGTCCCTCCATTATCAATGGTCTATATTAACTTCGTGACTTCGACATTTGGGATTTTTGGTGCTAGACCACTCCCATTCCCTCAAAGTAGCACTTCGTTGAAGCGCTTAACACTTGCTACGTCTGATCTAACGACTGAGAGAGATATAAATTAGATCCCTAGATTGATGGCCCTCATTGATTCAAGACTTCAGCCTTAAGATATTTTCAAGGATTGTGGAGTCACAAGTCCCAAGTCCCAAAGATGAAAGAGATAGCTCCTTTCAGACTAGTGCAGGGTTCCTAGGACCTCATCACATGGGTCCTTTGGAAAATCTTAAAGGCTAGGCGCAAATCCTTTTGCAATAAATGGGATAAGGATATGGGCCTGAGCCCTCGGTGAGATGGGTGGTTAGTTTGAAGGAAAATTTCCCTTCTTTCACAGACTTGGACTTGACATTCCCGCTAAGGAAAACTTCAAAGGGTTGGCAGGACTCATACATTTCAGTCAATCCTACCCCATCTCTCCTACGAATTCACATCTCATAACTATCTAGCAGCTAAACTGAGATAAATTGAAAGTCATGAAATATAGCAGTTTACAAAAGAAAAAGAGCCTATCTAATAACTGTTCAAATAATGCAATATTTAACCATAAACAGAGACACTCAATCATCACATCCAATATATTACACATAGTATGAAAATACTTATCAGAACTGGAAAATGTGAAGCAATTGATGAAAGGGGTTCATGTTTCCTCCCAACCATAGGCACAAACACTCCTATCGTATTTACCTCTGGCCACCCACAAGATAGAACATTATTCTCTAAGAGAGATTCATTCTCTTTTCTCCACGATAGTCAAGGATGAAGGTTATTCTCCTCCTCCCACAGGATCTTGGCAATCGGTTTTCTCTACTCCAAGCAAGGAGATCTACACGAGCACTTTCTCAGTCACTCGTCAACATTGTTTATCATCTTGTAGCGAAACCTTTCCTATGGCTTCTTACAGCCAGCACGAGCTTATTGCTCAGTTTTTCCTCTCAACTCCAGAGTCGAAGTATGCTCTCTTCTCTTCTCGGGATAGTGTTTTCTCTACTCCGGTATCTTGCATATATGTATTTTTCCTCGAATTACCTCCTCTCTTTCCTTCCTCAACAAGGTTGCATGGGTTTGAATCCCATTTCGTGGTTAGGCCTGGAATCCTTACAGATGGGTACCCTACCCCATCTCCTCATTAACTCTTGAGGATGGCCTTCCAACTACCATCTTGAATGGTAATTCATATATGGGTTAGAGAATTGTTGAGCAATTACACCCAGTAGGTACTGGTCTGGTGCGGGTCATCTCAACCATTTTTGGTTTCCCTTCACCATCTCTCTCATAACATCCATGGTCTATCTTGGAAAACTTTCCCCTTTTTAGCAGTTGTTCCACACATATCAAATTTCTATTAATAATAGAAAAATTAATACATTGACCCTTTTATACAAAGGTTCATTAAATCAAACATTCACACATATTTAGTCTGCCATAGTCTCTTGGACAGTTATAGTTATATTTACAAACTGGGGGAAACAAGGGGTATTACAATGAAATTTACTTCCCATCACCACATTAGTTGTCACTTGTATGAATTGAATATCAATATTAAGTAGCACAATTTTCATAAAATATGTGCCATAAATCTTAAATCAAACCGTGTAATTGGAAAATTTGAATTAATAGCTGTATCCATTTGATAATCAAGGCAATACATGGTAAAATCAAAGAAGAAATTAAAATCCCCGATGTAAAAATATTGTATTGAGAAAAACACCACCTATTCACAAAAAACAATATTTGTAAGATATGTCAAGTAAAAGGAAATAACTATATTGTGGTTATACTGTCAACACCTTGAGATAAGAAGATCACCAGTTTCAGTGGTCACAAGGTTATGTGCTAAGGGATTTCATTATATGGATGCATCATGGAAGTAGTTGATTTAAAAGAATTGGTCCTCTGGTGTGCTGATAAATTTGACACCGAGAGAAGATTTACTCAAATACAAGGAAAATAGTTGATCTCTTTAGTACCTTTAGTTTTCAAAATAATGTCGAGACTTCCTGACCCCATTCCGACATTCAAAAATGATGAAGTTGGTGACTTTCTAAAATATCACGACGGGGGAATGGAGTTCCTTGAAATATTTATCACAATATTGAATAACGATGCTAATGCTACATACGTTGAGGTATGCTCTTTAAAATATCCATACAAAGAATTTGCATGGTTGTTTTCTAGAATAATTGGAAAGGAGTCCACATCCTCAGTGCCAAAATATATTGTATATATTATGTATAATTCAATTCATGGAAATGTTGTAACTGATTGGGTTTCATTCATTTCAAATGAGATTTCATTTCAATTGGGTAGAATTATGAAGACCAAGAAATTTTACATGCCTTCAAATCTAATTTATGTTATCGTTTATTGCCATATTTTTTAGGACTTGCCCGTAGCTAAGAACATAGAATTCAAGAAGGATCTAGTTTCATTCTGGTATCTGGTGTTATGGATGCACAAGGCCCCACACAATCTCTTTGAAGTACAAAATTCCTTCATATCCTCTTTTGAGAGGATGATTCATAGTCCTGCGACATCCAGACTATCATTAGAAGCTTCATCCTTTCTATCAAAGAAAGGAGTTTTTGAAACCATGGAATATTTCAGTATTATTAGACTTTATGGATTTCAAGGGAAATCCTCTTTGCTACCATTTTATGATTCTGACATACTTTTAACTATTTAAGTATGCAAACAATACAAATATTGGGTGCATTTCTTCAATGAAAAAAGAAAAAAAAAATCATCCCACTACCTTGGAAAGTTGGAGAAATGTATGCGAAGAACATTTTTAATTTGGATGAATACACTACTCATTTTGACCATTTTATTTTAAAATAAGTTCAAGCAATTCATGTTTTCGATCCTAACGATTTGTTTTCGGCACACATGTTTTTGGTTGGATACGACTCATCATTTAGTAAGTCTACACAACTAGAAGAAGGAAGGGTAGATAATCAAAATACTCTTGAGGCAACTCCTAGAAGCACCCTAGATGATATTGAGGCATTGGTCAACACCAACTACTCTATAATAAATGGGGTCAAGAATCAATAAGTAAAAAGCAAAGTTCACCAAATGTGTTACAAAAGTATACCTCAACAAAAAAAGAAACCATGAAATAATAGTCAAGAACATAGAAGGTATTCCACCAGAAATTCAGATGATGGTGGAGATAAATAACCCACCAAAAAGATAGTTGAAAAATCACACATTGTTCATGTATCTATAAAAAGAAAAAGAGAAGTACATGAAGCACTTGAAGCTGAAGCGAGTCCCAAAGACATGGAGGTTGATGGCATAATAGGAGTGCCCAACATGGTCGAATAAAGGATGATCAAGAACAAGGATATAGCTGGAGAAATGTCTTCCCAAAATCTAGAGGTCTTTGAGGATGAATAAGTCACTTTGCACCATGTGACCTACAATAATAATTCAAAAAAGTTGTTAATGGAAAAAATAAATTTGAGAAATAAAAAGTTTTCTAAAAAATGGAAATCAAAGATTTATTTTCAAGGGGTAAACCCCTCGAAAATCATGGAGTTTCATGAAGAAATCGATGAAGCCTTAAAGTATTCCATCGATGATATAGAGAATGAGAATTTGATCCTAAAGGAAAAAGAAAAAGAATTGGAAAATGATTTGCTTCCAAGACCTTTGTTTGTTGAATGCATTACTTCCATTCAACAATTGTGCAGTCCCCGAGATATACTAGAAACAAACTTGAGGTTGAAAGGTTCATCAAGTTTATTAATGTATGTAATAAAATATATTGGAGATAACTTTAAGAGAAGGATAGCCTTAATCCTTGAAATATGGGAGTTAGCAACAAATTCAACTACTCTCTCAATAAGGGTTTTTTTAATTTTAAATGATATCTCTAAAAGGATTTGGAAAATGATGAAAGCTTTTATAAATAAATAGTGGGAATATTTTTGATGTTTAGTTTAAGGGATATACATAGGAGGGAACAAAATACTCCTTCCAAATCTAGTTTGAAACAAATTAATTCTTGATGGTTGAAGAGAATTAAGTGTTTGCAGGAAATGTTGTCCGAAAATATGTTATAAATAATAAAAAATGTGATTTTCTTTTAAAACTTGTTTCTTTGACTAAGGAAATGGAGGGCCCACACTTGATTATGGACTCAATTCTCTTATCAAAAGAGAAATTACAAGAACACTGGGATGCCTTGAAGGTTTCATGGACCAGAAAATTTAATGACTCAATTGAATGTTCTAAAGAAGAAGTGGAAAGGTGGTTAATCTAGTACGTGAACGAAAATGAAGATATTGAAAACACACTTCATCAATTGAGTCTTGATCTTAAATATATATAAAATGAGTTATTTGAAACTAAGAGTAAAAAAAAAGATAACTATTGATCTTATGCTGGAGTATATTGAACAATGGTTAAGAAAATCTTTGGTTAAAAAAAACAAAACAGATCAACAAAAGGCTGGTAATATAGTTATGCCACCTCCAGCCCAACAAAAACCGATTAAAGACACATCAATGCGTTGATAGAAGGTGTGATCTTCCATCATAGTAAGTTAAAAAGTCACTTTGTTTTTCTCTCAATTATTTTTCTTTCTCATTTAGTAGTCATTTTCCCTTTCTTCTTTCAAAATTTGTGAAAACCAAAGGTTGACGTGTGACTATCTCCTTTCTATCTTCTAGGTCTTTCTTTAACTTCTTATGGTCTCCTTTCTATCTTCTAGGTCTTTCTTTAACTTCACTATCCGTTGGATCCCAATCCCAATCCTCTTTGAAAGAAAAAATGTTATTTATTTTTTATGAACTTTAAATATATTATTACTTTTGAAAATACATCTATTATTTTTTGAAGTTTCCATAGAACTATTTGGGACATTACATTAGTGATTTCTCATACTTTCAATTTTCAACATGAGATTTCAAATATGTGTCTATCAAAATATTTGTGGATCTTAATTGAATGATCATTTAAATTTCTCTACCATATGCGGTCCTTACATTCTTTCATTTTTCTAAATAGTTTGTAATACTTTGTTGAATACGATGATGAAAATGTCATTGTATGAAACTATTTACTTTCTTGATTTATAATATTATATTATAGTGTGAATATTTACTTTTTTAGAGATTCGGTCCTTTCTCAAATATTCTCTTCATATAAATATTTGTTTCAAGAATAAACATAGTCCTCTCACATAAACTTTTTATATTCATATATATTATTTAAATATAAAGGAGTACTACTTATTTAAAAACAAAGATAATTCTTTTATGAAATCAAATAATTACAAAATTTTTATGTATAGCTTCTATATCCTTTGGATCTCTCAACGTGCTATATATTTGTTTTTAATGGTGTTTCTAAGTAAGTACGTTAAAATTTTATTTATTTGTATTTATTTGTTCATAGGAAAATGCAAAATCATAAGTATATCATCTTCAATTTCTCCTTCTTTGCAATGTAAGTATATATGAATTGATAATGTATTTTTTTTTAATTAAAAAAANTAATAAAAAAATTTCTTTAATTATTATTATATATAAATAATCATCGAATTGAACTCAAATTGCTAAAATCATGCCGTTGTGGTTTTATATTAATTCAAACTGAGATTAAATTCAAACTATCAAATAGGCTAAAGAGATTTTCTTGTGATATTGAAAGTCCAATGAAAATTGTCATTCTAATTGTGATACATTCTTCTTCCCAAAAAAATATTTAATTGCAAATGGAGTTAGCATTGGGAGATTAATGTTAGGACTGTTAAAACTTTTTCTTAAAAAAGTTAGGAATGTTAAGAGTTGGGTTGTTGGTGTGATTATGTATTTTTCATTTAAAAAAAACCAAAGTTTAATTGTTGTGCATTTTTATTTTTTACAATTTAGTTTCTTTCGATTGTCCTCCATCGTACCTTTAAACATTTAACCGTATTATTTTATTTAACAATGTCTATTTCCTGAGAGTGTTAAATTATCATACTACGAAATCTGAAAAAAAAAATATCATATTATTATTACTTAAATATTTAAAAGTCGACGGTATCATTACATTTTCTCACTTTTTATTATAATTTATTTTTTCTGTCGTCCATCGTAGCTTTAAACCTTTAACATATTATTTTATTTAACCATGTCTATTTCCTTATAGTGTTAAATTATCATATTAGGAAATCTCAAAAAACAATATCATATTATTATTACTTAAATATTTAAAAGTCAACGGTATCATTACATTTTTCACTTTTATTATATTTTATTTTTTTTACCAATTATGTCTTATCATTCTGGTTGATATATAATTAGCACAGCCCCAATTACGTGGTTGATTAACGTCAAAAGACATATTAAAACTAAACGCGGTCAGCACAGAAATGAAACGAAACGTCGTCAGCACAGAAATGAAACGAAATGTGGTCAGCACAGAAACACGGCCACCACTTTGTGCGAATATCTTAATATTTTTTAATCAGGTAGAACGTGGCAATAAGTTAGTGAACACAGTAATTTTTAAACACGATTAGGTAAATGTAAACAAGTAAACATATAAACGGATGTTTTTATAACAGCTCAGAAGTTAATGGATGAAATCAGAGCCATTCATTTATTATGACGACTAAGAATATTAATCTCGTCTATAGAAAACGTGAACTAAAAACCTATTAAATGTGCCCATTGTCAATAAGTGTACGCCTTGATTATGTCCAAATTTATATGGAAATTAAAAAAACAAAAAATAAAATTTTTACTTAAACCCCCCGAAAAAAAATATCAAACATTCAATACACTTAACATGAAGGTACTTTTAAAAAAAAAAAACCAAATTCACCATAGTGAAACATAAACATGCTTTAAAAGAAACCAAATTCAGATTACATACTCTTGGGTTTATAATGATAACAGGGGGTTTGAACATGAGCCATGCCCACGTAAAAAAAATGTCACCTCAGCAAAACTCATAATGAGAAACCAAATTCAGAGTAGAGAGACTGTCAATGCCAAAACTAACAAGTTGGAGATGGCATTTAGTGGACTCATTCACCTCTTACAAATTAAATGGGGCTTGGCAATGTAAAGAGGGATTTACAGAATCAACAATTATCCGTTTGACATTCTTACACACAGATTGAGCTTTATGATTTGCATAATTCAAATTCACATTTTCTAATTTGATACCTTCACATGGCGCGCTATTGCTGCATGCCAAATTAATGGCTACCTGTGTTACTGAGGTTCCAATTATGTTTTTGTACAACACGTTACTAATTTTCACATTGGATTCATATTCCTACACAGCAAAGGAAATATAAACATTTATGTTAATAATAATATTTATGCTAAAAGGTGTACATCTATTGACAATGGATACAATTAATGATCTTTTAACCTTATTTAACCTTAAACCCTAATTTGATGGCTATGCATTGAAGATGCTGGCATATTTTTAATGGTCCTCCAAAATTAATGGGTCAGATTTATTGTTCATAACTTTCTTGCATTTATCAAAGCATGTTAACATGTTTAGTTTTAAACATTTACCTAATCACATTAAAAAGTTACTGTAAGGATATGTAATTGCCACTCATTCCATTTATTAATCTAAAACAGTCAAACGTTTCAGATTACCACAAACGGATTACCACAGATGCGCTGATACCTTTCGGCGTTCTCAGCGCGACTGTGCGACTGTGATAGTAGCTATGAAAAAAATGATATTCTTAAAAAAAACAGCATCTGTTCAGATAGGATTAGAACGATTTAGCACCTGGAAAGAACAATGTGGACAGTAGTGTTGGTCAATGATTATTGGATTCCTTACGTTCTTCATTACTATGTTCTCAAATGTTAAGCCCTTGGCGAAGCCCCTCCCTCCCTGCAATGTTTTGATCCTAACTCCATTCTGAGTGCCACTGAAAGAAACTCCATTTACAGTGACGTTGACGACTCCATTACGCGAAGGATATCTGCCGAGGCTTCCCACACTGCATAATAATAACACAAATACATACTCAACTTTCTCATCAGTGCACTGCATGGAATGGTGATATTCTCTGTCCAACAATTGAAATTTGATCAAATAATTTTACCTGATTCCATGACCGGGTCCGCAAGTAACCTGTTCAATATCGAGATTGGAAGTACCTTCCAAAATACCAATACAATCATCTCCTGCACAACCAAAGGTAAACGTCAATAATGTTAAAGCTTTATCTTTGATAAAATAGTTTGCCTTCCTGAAACAATTTTAAAATGCTGATCCACCTGTTCCTATGACGATATTTCGAAGCTTGACATT
>SNQJ01S0006159.1:324356-345107 GCA_010110895.2 Picea sitchensis | reverse complement strand
TGAATAAATGTGGTAATTCTTTTTTTTCATATTTGATTACATGTATATGGCATGCATTCGTAGCCTATAGGATTTCTTGTAAATCACTTGGTTTTTAGATGTAGGTATGTCTTAGAAATTGTTCGAAGGAAAATTGGGTTCAAGTGGGTATTTGCTCATAGATTGGGAAAGCGTAGTTAAAATATTGCATACAACATCTTAATGGTTGAATACATCATCTTAATTCAACATCTTAATTGTTGAATGAGAATGTTGGTGAATGATAATGTTGAATGATAATGTTGGTGAATGATAATGTTGAGATGCTATTAAGGGTGTGTAATGGGATTTTTATATCTTTGATTATTGTATGTTTAATTTGTTACTCATTTGAAGAAATTCTCTTTGTTAGTGAGCTTTCAATTTAAAAGTATAATTTTTTTTATATAATTTAAGTTAACATTTTATTGTTTCAATGTTATTATTATATTTTGAAAATAAAATATGATTTTTTTATTATAATTTATAAGAAAAAAATCATTTTTAATACTTAGATTTAAATTATTTTTATTATTTTGAACTTTCAATATCTCTCCCACACTAAAATTAAACAATTCCAAAAATATTTTATAAATTTATAATCAAATGTCATTATCCATACCTTATTGTATTTGAGGTATGATGTACTTCTATGAATTCATGTTTAGATTATAAACCTAAAATGAAGGATGAACTCCCTTTTGTTGATCATAGGATGAGGAGTGACCATCACAGGAGTTTAGACTATATAGATATATAAAATTTTAAATAGGAATATAATTAGAATGAAAATCAAGCTAATAATAAGATAAATATAAAATATTAAAATTAATTTCTCCATTTTGATTGATTAGGTTGAAAATAAATATTTTTTTAATATTATGATTTTAAAAATTAATATATCTATTGCTAAAACTATTAGTAGGATTAATTCCCATGTTGTTTATAGTGGATCTAGTTTTTGCATGATATTTAGTAAGCTTATTTCCACTTTATTCAATCTTAGAAATAATATTTTGAAGAATGTTTGAGTTTAATTATCATCGTTAATCATTAGTACTTTGGGATGTTTACAAATTCATAATTTAAGAAATAATTTAAGAAATTCAAGGTGTGTTATTATTGTAATTTCAATTTTCCAGATTTTATATAAAATAGAATAAATATAATATTTTAAATTATATTTAATGTAGATTTTGGGATTGATGAGATAAAAGATTTACAAAGATTTACATTTGTAGTTTTGATGTCCTTTCTCTCAAGGATGACTCAACATGTTATTTATTCATTTTTGGTGTGTTCATAGTTAAGTTTTTTGGTCCTATCCATTTATTCATAAGAAAGTGTAAAATAATATGCATTTTATCTTATATTATCCTTCGTTACATTGTAAAAAATATATGTTTAATCATAAAATAAATCTTTTTTATACATAAATTTTATTTTTAAGGGATTGTCATTATGTGTAAATAATCATCAAATTGATAATAATTTAATAGAATTATAAGTTTGTGATGAAATTCAATTCAAACTTTTATATATTTAAATATGTAAAGAGTAATTGAAAGAGATTTGTTTGGTAGTATTAAAAAATTAATCAAATTAAATTGAAACTTTTGTATATTTAATGCATGTAAAATGTAGTTTTCAAATTCCATTATTACAATTTGTTTTAAAGGGTTTTTTCCTTTAAGATGATTCAAGTTCTAAACTTTGTGGTAGTCACAAAGAAACATCTAAAATATAACTATGTTAAAAATTGGTGTAGTCCAGGTGATCTCGTATAATTTTAAGGACTTATAAACCCACTACATAAAAAATAAAAAAACAACTTAAAAAATATAGCAATGTTATAATATAAGAATGTTATAATATAACGATGTTATAATATAACGATGTTATAATATAACGATGTTATATTATAACGATGTTATATTATAACGATGTTATATTATAACGATGTTATATTATAACGATGTTATATTATAACGATGTTATAATATAACGATGTTATAATATAACGATGTTATATTATAACGATGTTATATTATAACGATGTTATAATATAACGATGTTATAATATAACGATGTTATATTATAACGATGTTATATTATAACGATGTTATAATATAACGATGTTATAATATAACGATGTTATATTATAACGATGTTATATTATAACGATTTTATATTATAACGATGTTATAATATAACAATGCTATATTATAACCTATAACATATCCATGGGACCTGGATTAAGCCTGAAGGGATGACACCATGCCGGGTATTGAAAACCACATATAATTCTCGTAAAAGTGCATTATTAGCCTATTAATGATAAAATAAAATAGCCTAAAGCGATTTCTTTTAATGGTATTGAAAACCGCATATAGTTCCCGTAAAGGTGCATTATTCATATGTTCCAATCTATTTGGGTTGTCGTGCATCATACCTTTAAACATGTAACAATATTGTTTTATTTATTTATGTCCACTATTATGGTACCATTTTCTTGGTAGACAATTTTTACTTTTTTATTATAATTCCTTTTTGATATCATGCAAATGATCTCAAGTTCCACATCATATCACTTTCGCTTAATATAAAATGGAAAATATGTTAGAATGATCAAGACAATCATTAAAATACATAATTTTATGGCCTCTAGAATATGTTTAATTATCAAGACATCCTTAAAATACATAATGTTATGGCCACTGGTACATGTTTAATAAGTGAAATGTGTTTGGCATAATCATTAAAATTCTCAATCATTCAATAAGTGTTAGCAAAATGTAGAAATATCTATCACAAGAAACCAAATTCAATGTACAATATCATCAAAACAAAACCCATAATAAGAAACCAAATTCAATGTACATTATCATCAAAACAAAACTCATAATAAACCCATAATAAGAAACCAAATTCAGAAGACAAGTTCAATGAAAAAACCAACATATTAGAGTTTGAATTTAGTGGTGATCCTAAAAGGATTTGAACCGATGAATGGATATAAGACTCAATACATACAATACAATTCAAAAATTAAGGAATGATAAGTAAATTTTGTAAAACAAGGTAAATGTTAGGATGAATGAGACAAAAGTGAAAGAAAAGTAAAAATAAGAATTAAATGAAAAGAAAAATGAATAGGAGAGAAGGATCGGGAATGGGAAGTGAAGGGGCATGGTTGTGGCCTTCCTCATACCCCCAACTCTCTCTATTTCCTCCTCCATTCTCATTCTCAAGGGGTGTTTTGTCCAAGAGATGAATAGGCATAAAGATCCATGAAAAATTATACTAAATATTGTCGAAATGAAGAGAATGAGCCCCCATTTGAAGTTGGTTTTCCCATTTAGGTTTCCATGGTAAATAATCTCTGCATGTGTTTTCATTTATCTACTATGTGCATTTCTAATGGTTGTTGTGTTCATTAGTGAGCTAAGATTTCATTTATCTTTGTAGTGTTGGAGCCTTCATTCATACATGTTATCACAGAGTAAATTGTTTGGCTGAAGAAACAACTTACAAAGGTAACCAAAAACCACTTTAGAACTGGACACTAGCCTATTCAGTTCAGAGAGGGATCTCTCTTTTCACTTAGTCTCTAATAAATAGGTTTTCTTGCTAGATTGATGACTAGGTTTTGATGATTGAAGATATTTGAGAGAGTGCTTTTGGCAAGAAGGATAAGGATCTCTTGGGAAATGGAGTCAACCTTTAAAAACGAATGAAAACAATGACTGGTAGGTGGAACTCTTCAAAGAAACAAAGGCTAAGTAGGTGATGAAATTTAAGTTTTAAATTTGTTTTGTAAAGTGAAAGAAGAATGAAACATATAACAAAATTAGAGCACCATGAAGGATGAATTTTGATAAGTTAAGAATGAAACACAAAGTTTAAATCGTTTGAATCTAAAGCACCTTTAAGATGAATTTCAGACCCTTTAATCTTCAATTTAAACAGATGAAAAGAAAATGAGGAATTAGAAGACAACATGTACATACAAATACTAGAGCACAGACTTTAGGCCACCACCATTATAATATTTGTCTTGAAAAGTTCTGGACTTCTGCATTTGTATTTCATTCAGATTCAAAATATTTTTACAATATAAAGAAAAATGTCATTGCTTCTGCCAACCCCCTTTTACATCAAAAGTGATCAAATATATAAGATCCTATTGCGACACTAGGTTACTAGGAGTCGAACTACTGCCACCTATAATCATGGATCTGGTTACATTGAAAGAGAACAACTCCTAAACAACTTTACTAAAAATAATAAATCTTATTTTGACCATCTTAAATGTAAAACAAAATATCTTTTACAATCATAGATCTTGAGTAAAATTTGAATATGTTGTTGTGATGAATCACCAAGTACATATGGAAACCACTCCAAGGCATCCCATTCGTTCTTGAGAAACTCATCCACCTTTGCATAGCAAACTGAAGCTATTGTTGTGCAAAGGATACCTACAATGTTTGTGTAGCGAACTTCATTTTGTTGAAACCCGTGCAGATCCTGGTAGAAAAAACTCAATGGAGACCTATGTTTACCTCAAATATTGTATAACAATCACCTCATGTTGTCTTTTCTAATCATGTGTGCCTACAACATTAGAGCTTTCTACACAAGTGATGTGTATGACAGTTTACCAGTCCAAAAACTGCAGCTATGCTTAGGAAATGATTTATGCTGTCACCCTTCTGTAAAAACCATTCTCCATCATTATGTCCTTTGTAATTCCTCAATGCAAGCTCCCATAATGAGCACAAATTATATGACATAATAAAAAATTGAGATGACCTCTTACCCCAAAAAGACAAAATTGTAAGGTTTCTTCACTCATATCTCTGCTACTTCAGCAAGTAGTTCAAGCCTCCTTCTGGCTTCATCATTTAGCTGCATTTTTTGCTTGAAATACCTATTTTCCTTTCTTAATGTCAAGTTTTGCACTTTCAAGTTTCCTACTTTCCTAAGTATCGCTGCATTTTTTTCTAGTTTGGACTGGGCATTAGAAAGGGATGCACATGCACCATCTATGGCTGGTTTGCATTCTTGAAAATGCTTCATTATTGATTCCTATGATATCCTTTTTTATTCCCTGAGCTGAATAATATGATCTTGGGCTTCCCTTAACTGCTTGTTGAGACATTTTATAGCTTTAGAGGAGCTGTAGGTTTAGCCCACATTGTTGTCTTAGGGATTTTCATAACTTCCCTCCCCTTTGAGATTTCCTTCTTTGAAAATTCTTTAATAGATGATGTTTGAACATCAAGAACCTTATCAACCGAACCCTCAAAACAAACCCTCCCACAAAAATCTTGCTGAACAGGAACCTTATAAACCAATTTCATTTTCAATTCTCTGCTCTCTTGGTAGAATTGAGCTATGACATGATGAACCTCTTTGAATTGATTTTGCATCTCTTTGAATTCTTTGTCCCTTTCTCCCGACTAGATTTGGTCTTAATCCATCTCTTGAGATGAAGGTTCAACAATATATGTCTACACTGTGGGTGTGGGAAACCTTCTAGCAGCTGACCCGACGGTTGGTCTGCTGGGTGTTTGTGTCTCCTTTGTCTCATTAGTGAACTGTATCATCCTACCCTTCTTTAGAACTATCTGGCTTGGTGAAGGGCCCTAAATATCCTTTCCTTTTCCTTTTCCCTGTTCTGCAACACTTCTTCCTTTTCCATCTGAACTATTAGACGCCAGTCTTTCAACAGACAAGGGGGTATCTCCTTTGGGATCCAGGGGAATGTTTGTTGATGTCAAGAAGGAATCGCAGTCCCTGTTCAGTTTTCTTAGCTCCTCAACCACTAACAAATTTACCAAGGAGAAGTGGAACATGATACTCTTAGGTTGGTTAGCCCTGGCTTGGATGTTATCTACCATTTTGCCTAAGAAATCCCTGTAGAATTTGCGTAGCATGTTTACACAACATGTACTCTTTTTAATTTTTATGATGACTTGTGGAGTCAAATGGGAGTTGGCTTTAGAGACCAACCTGAGGATCAATTTTTTTACAAAAATCATAAAAAAATTGGCATGTGATAATAATACCTTCCATATTTTATGTGTAAATGGATATCCTAACAACTCTCTTTCCTCCATCACTGGTTGATTTATGAGAGTAGAGATTAATGGACACCATTATTTTGTTAATTAAATCTTGTAGGAGTTTCTAACCTAATTTAATTCTAATTTTTAGGTAAATTTCTCTTTTCTATAAGATCAATCTTCTCCATATTCTGCAATTTCACTCTCCCTTTGAGCCATTACTCAGTACTTGGGGAAATTTATATTTTCTTGTACCAATTTAGTCACCACTTGGGTGATTTCATACCTAAAAGGTTGTTTGTTTCTTCCCACAAGCCATACACGATCATACAATATGTATGCACTTACTTGGGGTAAATTCCTTCCATCTTGAGCCAATTTCCTTGCGTGCATTGAATTAACACTATTCTAGTCAATTTCATCATTGTTGGAGTGAATTTCTTCCTCCCTTAATGGTAGTTCATTCCCTAAGTCAAATTTCTTTTTGTTTGGGCCAATTTTTCCTTAGTTGGGCATTTCCTCCCCCCCCCCCTTAGGTTATACATTTTATACATGACATGTTTGGGTGGCTCCTTGTTCCTTGAGGTTGCACAACTAGTTTCGTAGGCACATTTTTTTGTAATATTGACCTTTTTCTTTTAAACTCAGAGATATGATAGTTTGATTGGGAAATGGTGCGGGAATGACGAAATTATGCTCATATTCATTTTATTTTATTATTAATAATCAATATTTATCCAATCATATTTCTTATTAATCAAGTGCTTTAGGATCCAATTCAGGCTTAATGTAATTGGCATTGGAATGTGCTACAACAAGCTTGTATTCATAATATATTTCTTGACTCTACCTTGCAAATAAAAGAATATCCTTCATCTTTGTTGATTTAAGTTGAAGTTTGAAACAAACAACTTAGTTATTTATGTGTTGGAGGGTGTGTTATCTTGATGTTGGATTGACTTAGAATTGGAAAAGGAAACACACTCCTTCAATAAGAATTTGTTTACATTAGTTGTATTTTGTGTGAGGGAGGGAGAAATGCACATAGATAGCTAGTACTCTTTTCATAAGCTATAACACACTTGTCTTAGCATACAAAAGTATAAGAGAGAGAAAAAATAAGAATTAAGTGAAAAGTCACAGAGTAGAGAGAAGCCAAGAAATTAAGATTTATAAGCTTCCATGCTTGGTAGTGAGCACTTATAGGCTCTTTCATAATATCACAAGTTTTTGACTGGTAAGGTTTGAAGATTTCTATTGGAGAATAGTATGGAAGGTTAATAGCATCACTCAACATTGCAATGAGCTCAAAATCCATGGAGAAAAAATATTGATAAAAAATAACTCCACTTCAAGTAGTGATAGAGACCTAGCATTGATTGGCATATTGACAACTGAGGTTTATTCGACATTGCATAGTCATTTAGCGTTTTATGTGCAGGTTATGTAAGTGAAGGAGCCAAGGAAAAAATATAGAGTGGAGGTTGCATAGACAACAAGCCTTGCAACCATTATAAGTATAGAGGTTTGTTGTGTTGTCACAAATACCCACTAAAATTCCCTTTAAATAACATAATTGCAGTGGGTACCCCCCCACCGAAATTTTTATGAGATACTATGTCACTACTATATTGATTTGGTATTATTTTAGAAGGATATCATTTTTCTAAAATAGTTCATATTACTACATTTGATGCAAACTTGCAATTATGAAGTCTTCTTCTTGATTATGGATTCATACTCATTATGTAGATGTAACATCAATTGTAGTACACATCCAAAGTATATTATGCATTAACTTAAGATTTCATGACATCTTAAGGCTCATTGAATTGGTCATTTGAAAGATATTTTTCGGAGTAAGATATAAATTCACCTTAATTAGTATTCTGATAGAACCTATCTGATAGCCATATTGAAAAGGGATCTGTCGGAATCGATTCCATCGAAAGGCCTTTTGTATTGAAAAATATTAACTCCGATGAAACTCGCTATGAAAGCTTCCTCCCTTTGATTGCTTACATTCAGAATCAATCTTCGAATGGCCATGTTGGCTTGCATGATAACTAATCATTGGTAATCACGATCATGAGAGTCTAGCGCATGTGTGGTCCCATGTCACAAACCACCCTAACACACAACTTACATTAATTGGTCCATCGAGTCATTGCTTATATGATTTGATTTTTTCTTTTACCAATGGGACTATCAATTAGCTTGTTTATCGAGGAATGAATATTCATTGATGCCTTTTACTCAGAATCAAAACACTTTGTGACTTTGTTTCTCCTCCGATGAAGGAAGATCTGATAATGCTTCAGAATATGTGAGCCCAGTTTCTATTCTTGTCACCTCCGATACATGGATCTAGGAAATCTGTACCATCAGTTTGTATTAATGGTGAGGTGATGTTTTGGCCTATGAATTGGTTTTTGTGCATATATCATTAACTACAAAAGTTAGGGTAATTTATTATCTACATAAAAACTCCAAAATCCTTATTAACACATTATCTTCTTTTGCAAGTTTGTTAAAACGCTCTAACGTATGTTACCTGACTGAGCGAATACTGTAATTTTAAGTTATGATTGGAAAATCACAGGTATGTTATTGTTTCAAATTTCCATATTATTATATTATTACACTTGTTTGAAGGATTGATGTTTTTCTATGCTATTTGCAGGATACAAAAAAGACACTATGACTCGTTCAAACACTCAAAAATCCAAGAATCTTGTAGCTCCTTCTCCGGTCTCCACTCCTGAAGCTTTAGCCAACCTAGGAGAGGTCTTAGTGACATAAAATTCTTATCACACTAGAGAATATAGTTTCCCTAGGTATGACAAAATATATCGTATATTCAATACTGGAAACTTCTCCTTGTATGGAAAGAGCCTTGAAGTATATCAAAATATACAGAAAAGAAATATTCACCACATAGTCACTTGTCCAACATTATTTACTTATACTGAGGCATCCCAATGGTGTTTCAAGTATTTTGACCCAAATAATGCCACGATTATAAGAAAACACGAGAGGCAGATAGTGTCCCTATGACCTGAAGATATTGGTGTCATATACCACCTACATAGACATGTGATTTATCTCAACAAGTCATTTCTAAAAGGATTCACCAAGAATAATAAATACTTAGCTCAATTAATGGAAGAATGGTGATTAGATGAGGAAAGACCATTCAAATAAGGGAAAAGGTTGATTCCTACCCAAGAGTTGAAAAAAACCTACAACATGCTAATTGCTATGATAAGTAGGCTATATGGGGAAGAAAATAGTTCACATTTTCAGATGGAATGGCTTCCCATGGAATACACAATCGTGAATACATGACAAGTCTTCAATTGGGAAGATATTATGGATTTCAATATCTGTCGTAACGTAAAGAATATTCCAGGTACGAAGAAACCCTACTTTTATATGTCTATATATATGATTGGGCACACAATTTGTTATTCGCTGCAATTTCCTGGTTTTGGATGGAGTTGGGATCAAGACCAACCTCCGATACACATTTATTGTTTCGACCTTTGGAACATAAATTACAAAAAATGCTTATATGATATATGTGACTTTTTTCTTGTTCCCCTATATACCATCATTTTCGGAGTCTCAAGACATAGACTATCAAATGAGGCCATGGTTGGGATAAAAGATGTCACAGGATAGTACTTAAGGAAGTACTATACTTATATTAAAGTGTATGGTAGTACTAGACCCTCGCATCTCCTACCCTGTTTTGTCCTAGATTGTCTATTGATTAGAGAAGTTGCATATCATACCATGGGGACCAATGTGACCTCCATTTTATTAGGTAGTAGTAAAAATATATGGCCTAATTTTCCTATGAATATAAGGAGTTATATTCTATTTAATGGTCCACATGCAATAAAAGAGGCAAAAACCTTACAGGAAATTTGTTTATTCCTTGGAGAGGCAAGAGGGCATGATCCACATGAACTGGTAGTAAGTCATGTTATATATACATGTCTTACTCATTCCAATATACATGTCTTACTCATTCCAATATACATGTGGTTGATTATGCTGAAGAGATTTTCAAATGAGTCTTGTTCTTTGAATATGTATTACAAATCTTACCCAATGATATGGTTGGGCACAAGTTGTTGTTGGAATAGGAAGGAAAGAAGAAAATCTTACAGGATCAATTTCAACTACTTCTGGAATAATACCATAAGAAGTTGTAGACCAAGGAACAAGAAAAGATAAAAAAAAGAAGACAAATTAGAAAAAAGGAGGATAAAGGAAGAGGAAGGATATCATAGGGCACAAGATGAAAAAGGGAAACAAAAAACTGATCCCAACAAAACCTCTAAAGAAGATGAAAAGAAGAATAAAGAATAAGCGCTTAAAAGGCTTGTTGATGAAAGAAGAAAAAAGAAGAATGATGAATTAAAATCCCAACAAGATGCTCATCAAAAAACGAAATCTAGAGTGGAAGATGAGAGGTTAGAATATGAAGCACAAAAAAAATGAAACATAAATATTTACAGCTGAAGCTAAAACAAAGAGGAAAGAAGATGACAAAATAGAATGGAAAAGACATAAAAATTAAATGAGACTCAGGGGAGCCCATAAAATCCTAGTATAGGCATAGTGAACATTCCACCTTGGGAATGCACTCCTCTCATGTCCATCCAAGGTAATTTAAAATTTTCCCCACAAGTACTGAATCTTGATGATGTCATTGTGTCTATAGGAGAATACTACTATAGTCATAAAACTAGAGGCATTAAGAAAAGGTCACACAAAAGGAAGAGAGGAGAAACGACCAACACCCAATAATTCATAGGGAGAATCATTCAATGGAAAGAAGGACTAGATCCAGAGGAGAATTCCATACAAGATGCCTCTTTTCTCCATGCATTTGCAGGAGAAAATGTAATGTTTTTCCTTGAATTCACCACAACACTTAGCACTAAACGAGTTAAGATTGTTGAACTTGAAATGTAGCTGAAAGAAAAAAATGACAACATCTTTGCAAAGTTCCTCAAAGTATTTGAAGATAAGGAGAAATTACACAAGAAAGAGATCGAAAAAGTTGTGCAAGCCACAAAATGTGAACTCACCTCGTAGTTTGAAAGAATAGCTAGGGATATTGAAACTCTCCACATAGAAGAGTTAAAAAAGGCTTTACAAACCCAAAGGAATGACATGGATGAAGAATTTAAAAAGAAAGAACTGGTAGAAGGAGACCCACATGCAAAAGAAATAGAATCCATCAAACAAACATACTCCGAAGAAGCATAACAAAGAAACATATAAACACTCTTGATTCTAAAGTTATAAGGGAAGAAACAATAAAACTCAATGAAAATCTGAAGTGTGAACATAAAGAGTGTATGTGTCTTCTTAATGATATACACACAAACATAGATGATCAACTAATATTGGAGGACCAAATGGACGAGATCAAAGATCATTATCCAAAGGAAAATAATTCCTTTGATTGGATTATCGATTGACAAGGAGTATATAAGGATCCCCCTGACACCCTTCCATTGTAATCTGCAAGGAGGAAACTCAAGGACCAAGTTTTATTTGATACATGGAAGCCCTTATTGCAGGATATTCGAGCTATTCAAGATACAACAAAAAAGGCATGTAAAAGGATGTGGAACAATTTAGAAGAACTTCTTGAATAATTTGGGATGAAATTAATGCCCCACATTGATGAAGCAACACCTACGAAGCTAAGGATAGTTGATGTGGAAGAGAAAAGAGAAAACATCCAAGCCAAAATAGAGAACTAAAAGAGGTAAACAAATAGATTATAGATGAATATTTGTTGAAACCTAATAAGTTGATTATAATGACCCGAGGCTTCAGGAAGAAGGCAACAATTGAGTTGAAAGTAGAATTTTCTACCAATATATGTGATCAAGATCTTGACTTGGAAAAAATTCAGTCGGACAAGCTCAAAGAGACAATGACAGTTTATTCACTATGGATAGAATATTGAAATTGGATGGAAGATTAATGGTTGACACCATCATAATGAATTTATAACTGATTCGTTTTGTATTCTACAATGTATATTTGGTTATCAGGGTAGGAATACAAAGAGACATGCCCTAATTGTTCTATGTTAGAAGGCAATTTCAAAATGTAAGCGATCAATATTACTTATAAAATAATAAACTACAATTAGAATGATGCTTTTGGATGTATGGATAAAAAAAATACTCTTACTGTATGGGGAATAGAACAAGAGACACCTATGGAATTTTAGTAAAAAGTATGTTCAATTAAGACTATTCTTGTTGTATGTATTTGCTTTATGAATATGTGGATTATGAAATTACAAAATTCTTCTTTATTGTATTCTATATGGTCACATTATCAAAGTTTCTTTGTGAATACAACACTGATATAATGAGTAGGAGAAATAACTAATTGTTCTTTGATTATTATATTATCACTTTAACATACTTCTTGTATTTAGGAATTAGTTCTTTTGCAAGTAGTATTATTCTTCACTGTATTCATTTACAATGATTTTCTCCTAATCAGGATAACTTAGTTTAGATTAGAGTTGCATATTAGTATAATAATAGATAGAATTCATCTGTTTAGTCTTAGTTTTTAATTCATCCGAGAACCTTCGATTCTCAGATTCATATTTAGATAATAAGTTAGAGAGGAAACCAGGATAATATACTAGTCGAAAACACCATCCCAAAAGAGAGTGAGTCTAATTGGGACTTGTCATCAAGCATTCTCCCTCACCCGCTTGACATACCATTTGGACCCGTCAACAAGGTCCTTGTATAGGGTATATGATGGAGACCTAGTAGCTTTTCTAGACCACTTGGTGAAAGATCAATATAAAGACAATAAATTTATTCTGCACAAGACCTATGTTGGTGAAGCATGTGGACTATAAGTCACTCATTTAAGGATCATATGGTATAAGGGAAGTTGCATCTTTGACCATGAAATTTGTTGGAACTTTGAAGAGAACATTGAAGACCTTAGCATGGGTAAGACAAGTAGAGAAAATTTGGAAGACTTAGGGGCCAACAATAATTAGCTACAAGAAGAAAATGAACACTTGAAGGACTAGGTCAAAATTTTCAACAAGAGGATGGAAGAGATGGAGAAGCACCTTGAGACCTATGCCAAATTTCCACCATTACTAGAGAATAATTTCAAAGAATGCCAAGACTCCAACACTGCATTCATGACATATTGTGTTAAGAACCAAACATCAATATAGCATAGAAAAACCTCAGGAAAAGTACTCAACGCCTTGAAAAAGAGATAATTTCAGATAATAAGCCTCTTCAAGGGGGAAACCTCCTTTAACCCCACTTAAATGTTAAAGTACAAGATGATTCAAAATGAAAATGTCTCCTTGGTATATATAGGAGACTAGGAGGTATAATTACAACTAATGACCTAAAGCCGACATAAATAAAATAACATTACTAATATAATATGCCCCAATTAAGGGGTAATGAACCAATATTAAAGGGCTTAACATGCCCCTCCCCTTGATACAAAGTGTTGTCCACAATGCTTGAAGTAACTCTGGATGCTTAAGTATAAAAGACTCATCTTCAAGTGGAATCTTCAGATTGTTAGTTTCCTCCATTTAATGAGATACTCTGAAATGGATCTATTCCTCGGTGGCAAATTCTTATTATGGAGTGGCTTCAGGCGCTCAATATGATTTTTTCCTTCCTCGTCAAGTTAAAGCCAATATAGTTTGAACTAGGATGTGTCACCTATAGCCTTCTTTAAGCATGAAACATGGAAAGCTGGGTGTACTTTTGAAGATGCAAGCAACTCAATTTGTATGCCACAAGTACCAATCTTTTGCAACACCTTATAAGGTCCATAGTACTTTGGTGATAATTTATTCCTTCTTGGCTTGCTTGAGGGACATCTGTTTGTATAGTTGTAGTCTTAAAACACCCAATCCCTAATTCAAAACTTCTTTCCACTGTGTTGATCACGCTTGTTGTTTCATGCGATTAAGTACCATGGTCCGGAGGTTGTCCTTTAAGATTTGGAGAATTTGTTGTTGATTCTCCGTGTGATCTTCACTGCTTGAACCTTAGATTTTTCTTTTAGAAGAAGTGATGGAAGGAGGGTGGTATCCATAAAAGTGCCATAAATGGTGTCATTTTGTTGGAGTGTGAAAGGGAAGTGTTATACCACCATTGCAGGGGTAACCGTTTGAACCGTTTTGTTTTGTTTTATCAGAGACAAAGCAATGAAGGTAGCCTTCAGACATTTGTTCACTATCACCGGTTTGTCCATCAGATTGAGGATGATAGGATGAACTATGAGCCAATTGAGTACCCAAACAAGAAAATAATTCTGTCAAAAATGTCGATGAAGATGGGATCTACATCACTTACAATAATCTTTGGGCTGCCATGTAGCTTTGAACTGTCTCCATGAATGCGGTGGCAACATTACTAGCTTTGAAGGGATGAGAGAGTGCACAAGAAATTAATTGCATACTTGAGTGGGAGTCTATCAACAATAATCACCATGATGACACTCTTTCCTTGGAACTTTGGTAACCACAGCTGATGAAATCCATGGAAACCTCCTCCTAGTGCTGACTTGGGATGGATAATGGTTGTAAAAGAACTGGGGTCTTAATTGTTTCCACCTTATTTTTTGTTGGCAAAACCACATTCTTCCACAAGCCCTTTGAACATTAGTTTTAAGGCCATCCCAAAATAAATCCTTCTTGACTCTATGGTAGGTTTCAAAAATCCAGAGTGCCCTCCCTCTTTTGGAAGTGTGCAATTTCAATAGTACATTTTTTTTTTGAGTTGTGAGTTCTTACATAAAATATAGAAGTGATCTTTGTACCATAGTGAGATCATTTTCCATGTAAAATGTATCTGATGTCTTGGAATCTAACGACCTTTGAATGAGAGTCCACACTTTTTACGTCATTTTCCATTTCATCCCTTGCTTCTATTATCCAATTGGTTTGGACTAATTAGGAATACACCCTGAGAAGAGCCTCAACATCTTCATCCTTTCTTGAGAGTGCATCTGCCACAACATTTTCTTTCCCTTTTATAGACGATTTCAAAATCACTTGTAATATCTTGGTTACCCATTTTTGTTGTTCTTAGAAGATAGTCTTTTGTTCGAAGTATTTAAGACTATCATGATGTTTTGACCTTGAAGTGCCTACCTATTAGGTAAGGATTCCATTTCTTCAATACATGTAGTATTGCCATAATTTCCCTTCTCATAAATGGGTTCGTCTAAGTCCTTTCCCTTGGGTGGTCGACTTTCAAAAGCCGGGGCCTTTCTTCTTGCATTAGGACAACACCAATTCCATTTCTGAGGCATCACATTCCACAATAAAGGTTTTTGTGAAGTGCAGGAGTGGTCAAGACAGGGAGCTTTACACATCACCTCTTTAAGTTGTTCCAAGAAACTTTAGTTGCCTGCTGCTGGAGTCCATGAAAATGCATCCTTCTTAGTTGAATTAATGCGTTAAAGTTGCTACTATTCTTCCATAGTTCGAACAAACTTGCAGTAGTAAATGAAAAAACCCAAAAATCCTGTATTTTTTTAATGTTTTGGGAATCGGCCCAGGTCCATCATGGCCTTAATCTTGTTAGGGTCTACCTTGATACCTTCATGAGATACAATATGATCCAAATACTCTACCTCCTTTACTCCAAAGAAACATTTTGGATGGTTTCCACGGCATATAGTTGTTTGCTCCTTTAGTAGTTGTAGGCACCCTGTCAACATGTTGGATGATCCTCCCAAGACTTCCTTTAGATTGGTATATCATCAAAAATACTAACACAAATTTTTTTTGAAGGGGGCTTGAAATGGAATTCATCAACCCTTGGAATGTGGAAGGTGCATTTGTAAAGGCCAAAAGGAATGATAAGAATTCATAATGGCCTTCATGAGTTGAATGTTGTTTTGGGATATCTTCTTCCTTCATTACGATCTGATGATACCACGAGCGAGGAGATCAATTTTGTGAAATAGATTGCTCCATGTAGTTCATCTAACAATTCATCAATCACGGGAATGGGAAACTTATCTTTAATAGTGATCTTGTTGGGCTCTCTATAATCTGGACACATCACATGTGAGCTATCTTTCTTGAATATGATTACCACCGATGTAGAGTAAGAACTTTGGCAGGTCTAATAATTCCAACCTCTAAAATTTCCTTTAAACCATCTGGCTCAATTTCCTCATGCATAAGGGTATCTGTATGGCTGATGTTAGGAGGAAAACTCGGGGAATTACGAGAATTTCATGATCATGATTTGCCGAGGAGTGGGTGGGAGACCTTTGGAATATCTTCAAATACTGGAATGCTTATCAATGATCCTATGGAGATCTTGAGGGAATAGATGGTTTAGATGTTTGAACATCTAGTGAGCATAGTTATTGTGCAATAATGCCTTGATGTCCCTTTTTTCAATAACTTTGTCATTCCATTAAAGCTTATCTGCCACGAGGCTTCACAATGATACCTCTTAACTCAATTTCTTTTTCCTTCCAATGGAAATTTCATGAGAAGTTCTTGAAAATTAAAGCCAACATTCTAATGATTGTAACCATTGGATTCCTAATTACAGCTTGTGCACCACCCATGGAATAGAAATCATTGGACTATTCATTACATATTCCCCATATTAAGATTGATCTTATTACTCTCGAAGCAATTGATAGTTCCTCCATCTACAATCATTACTTGAAACTCATTTGGATATACAAAGCAGGTGGATCTTTGTGTTATAGTGAATGAAAATATGAGTCTTTACTTGAGGAATCAATTAGGACTATTACCTTTTTTCTTTTGATGTATCTATGCGATCTTGAGGGTTTGAGAGTGCTAATTCCGACCAATGCATTACGATATCACATGGAGTCAACTCTTGAATGGCTTCCTCGTTTTTCATCTGGGGATGGTTCTTGTTCTTGTTCTTCCTCTTCACAATATATGTAGAATAATTTTCTTCTCTCCACCACACTTATGTCCCTTCTTGTACTTAGCTGTCACAATTAAAGCATAAAGCCTTTTCTTTTCTTTTCCTCCAATTGTTGAGGTTCAACCTTGTAGATTGAGGTGTTTTAGGAGGAAAGACATTGTTCCTTCTCCTAAAGATGTTAGGATAGGTCCTTCTAGTAGCCATAGCCATATTTTTATATTGTTTCTTTGCACCTTAAATGCATTCTCGAATGATTTGGGTTCCCAAAGAAGCCGAACCTCATGTTGAATGTTATCCTTTAAAGTTCCTATGAATACATCAATCAAGTGCTCATCACGGAATATAGGTTACCTTTATATTTAATCTTTGGAAGTTCTCAAAGATTTAATATAAAGGTAACCGAACCCTTTTTGCTTGAGATTTATCAATTGGCTAAAGTGTGCTCCCTTGTATCCTCATAGTGTGCTATCATTTCTTCCATTGAAAATTTTCCTAAGTGTGGTGATTTATTGAGAACAAAGCCATCGATACCAAACAAATTGATTAGGTTCTAAATATAAAGAAGCAATTACCTTTTGTGTATGTGGCACATTATGGAGATCAAAATTGCTCCATCACGGAAGTATCCGTGTGATTGGATTCTTGCCATCAAACTTCCTCTTATCAATCAGGAGCGTGGTTGGTCTTCAAACCAAAGTTGGAATTTCTCATTCTTGATTCACCTTCTTATTGTCCTCATCATATGAATTTCATGGGATGCATTTTTCCCTTTTTTAAGGTGTCTTCTTTGTTACGAAATTTTCTCAATACTTCCATGATCTCCCCTTTTAAATACATCCATCTAAAGTATCCAACTTAGCTTCCATTGAATCATCAACTTAGCTTCCATTGAATCCATCTTAGTATCAAACTTAGCTACATTAAAATCCATCTTAGTATCCAACTTAGCTTCCATTAGATCCATCTTCTTTTGTAGTTCATTTATGTCCCTCATGTTTCTTCACCTTCATCAAGAGTCAATTAGGATTTTGGAGTTTATTTGGTGTAGAAGGTCCCTTTTGGTGGCATGTTGGCCAAATATCACTTTTGAATCTTGATTTTGGTGATTCACAGACAATATTTATTTTGTTCTATATCCCAAGTTTATTATACGGGTATGGAAACTTTCTTTTGGAAATAGTTCTCTGATATTTATTCTTTGCAATTCCAAGGTTTGATCAAAATTAGATGTGTAAATTAAATTATGGTAGCTTCCCCATAACTTGCCGATTTTGGCCTTTCAGGAGATCTCATTTGTATAGCCCCTTTCAAAATAATTGATATGAAATTCTGACTTCGCACCCAAAATACTAAAGTCCATGATCAATGCAACCAGTCCCACTCAATTTGGATACTCTAGAAATAGAATTATTATTGTTTTACGGAACATCTTCTTGAGACTAGTCAATAGGACTAGTCGGATACCCTATCTTACACAAGGTGTATCTATAAATTTAAGATGACCCAGAATCTAAAATTTTACCACCGAGATACCTTACTAATTTATGTAAATTCACTCAGGTTTGAGATTACGAAACATTACATAAAATGTTTTTATAGAGAAAATTCAACAATGACTCAATTCGGGGATTATTCCAGAACTCTATCTTGTATAGAATGTATCTCTCCGAAATTATAAGGCCTCAGGGCTGAATTTTGAACCCAACGTACCTTGATTAGTCCATTAAATATCCTCCAAAGCCGTTCATTTTGAAACGTTGTATAAAAAAAATGTTATAGAGAAAAATTCCGATTAATCTCAGATGTAGCGTGAAACCCCAAGACCTTGAACTCTAATACCATATATGTTAGAGACAAACATCAATATAACATAGAAAAACCTTAGGAAAAGTACTCAATGCCTTGAAAAGAGATAATTTCAGTGTAAACTTACTCTTGGGAAATCACTTTTACCCCCACTTAAATGTTCCAATACAAAACCTCCTTTTACCCCACTTAAATGTTCAAGTATAAGATGATTCAAAATGAAAATGTCTCCTTGGTATATATAGGAGACTAGGAGGTATAATTACAACTAATGGCCTAAAGACGACATAAATAAAATAACATTACTAATATAGTATGCCCCAATTAAGGGGTAATGAACCAATATTAGGGCTTAACATATTGGGACAAGCACATAATGCAAATTGTACACCTTGATGAGAAGGTCATTCAAATGGATAGTTGGAAAAAGGATAGGATCATGTAGATGATGACACAACTATAAAAATAGTTGGAAAAGAAGGATGGGGACTTGGAAAGGATCCAAGTAGATATCGAAGAGCATCGAGCAACAAGGAAACCTTCCATTGCTACTACCCAATCCAACACCATGATGAAGATAACTTTGGTAAGGGAGCCTTCCTTTTATTTCTCTTAAGATCATTTTGGTGAATTTGAAAAGCATACCAGAGGCATCAGTTCCAAGATCCTAAGGAATATGGGCTATGATGGACAAGGGATATCTAGGAGAAGGCATGGTATATTGAGATTAATTATAGCTACACTATGGGTCAATAATGAAGACCTAGGATTTGATGGTAGACTAGAAAATACCATTACCATCAAGACCATTTTTGTAAAGGATAAATACATGCTAGAGTTTTCCTGGTCATTTGGATAAGGAGAAGAAATGGTAAGTAAAGGTGATATCCCACTACCACCTCAAGCTTCTTGTGGCATATTGAAGGAGAGTAGCGATTAGAAGAGATAATAGACTTATTATACACCTACACTCAAAGAAAGAAACAAGAAGATTATCTAGGGAAAGAACAAGAAGAAGACTGAGTGGTCTACCTCAAACAAGACATTCTTTGTTTGTCACTACTACAAGAAGAGAGGTCGTAATGATGCCAACTGTTGGTACATAGAGGAAATCTCATGCTATGGAAAGAAAGGACATTGTGAGGTAGCCTACTAGGAGAAACAAGCCACATTCCACATGCTAGATTACTTTCAAAGGAAGAATGGAAATAAGACTTCTCCAATCCAACAAAAAACTCAAAGGCAAAGGAAGAAAAGAACTATCTTGAGGATTTCACACCATAAAGCCAATAACGTTTTCCACCACTACAAATTGAGTGGACATTGGGAAGAAAAGTGTTGGTAGATTCATCCAGAGCTTCACCCCAAAAATTACACAACCAAGAGAAGAGTGTGGAGAGTGTAGATTGAAGAAGATGAAGAGTTTCGTACAAATCTAGTCCAAGGGGAATAAATTTTCTAGGGAGAGATAAAAACATAGGAGGTTTGCATCGCCAACAAGATAGGAAATGTATTGATACCAACCAAATCCACAATCCAATGGTTGTTTTCGATATTCCATCAAAAGAATATGAACTTATTGAATATGTGCCATAGATTGGTGCAAATAGGTCAATGACCTTTGAAGGAGTTCTTGAGAACTCCATGATGTGTTTGCAAGAATGTGAAGGCACTAGAGAGTTGTTTCCATTATGGGAAAAAACTAATCCTAGTAAGATACAACAGATAACACTTCCTTTTGTAGGACTTATACGTGATGGTAGCATGCTAGGGTCACACTGACCAAGAAGACCAACATTCAATTTGTCTTCATGACTATGAAGATGAACCACACACACACACACACACACACACACACACACACACACACACAC
>SNQJ01S0006159.1:309367-320461 GCA_010110895.2 Picea sitchensis | reverse complement strand
CCTGGATTAAGGGATTAGGGTTTTGGTATCTACGGAATACCTAAAAACATTGTATATATTGTATGGCGAATGGTTAAATTCGATATAATGAAAATAAGAGAGGTTTTCCCAGTTGAGGGTTTCCGGTAAAAATCTCTGTGTATTTTGTGTATGAGCCATTGATTAATTTCTGTATTTCTTAAGAATCTATATGCATTGATTTACTTCGCAGGTTTAAAAATTACAAGTTAGACATACATTCAACTTATATATAATCATAATTTCGATGCCCAAAATGAAATTTGAAGCACCAAGATCCTTCATGTCAAATTTAGAGGACAACTGAGTTTTCACATCCTGGATAATTTCCTTGTTGTTTCCTATCAGTAACATGTCATCCATATATAATACCAAATAAATCAAATCATCATCAATTAATTTAAAATACACACAGTGATCCTTTTTGCTTCTTTTGAAGCCAAGTCCCAACATATAAGTATCAAATTTTGATACCACATCCTTGGTGATTGTGTTAAACTATACATGGACTTTTTCAGCTTGCATACCAACTCCTTCTTTCCCTTCACAACATAACCTTCTGGTTGCTTCATATAGATTTCTTCTTACAGATCCCCATGTAGGAATGTTGTCTTCAGATCCATCTATTCTACTTCAAAATCAAATGCAATAGAAATAGATAATATAAATATTATAGAGGTTAACTTGGAAACATGAGAAAAAATCACACCAAAATCAATTCCCTCAACCTGGGAATAACCCTTTGCTACTAACTGAGCTTTGTATTCCTCCACTTTTCCTTCCACATTCACCTTTTTTATAAATACCCATTTGCTGCCAATGGGATTTCTTCCAGTTGGAAACTCCACTAAATATCAAGCCTCATTCTTATCCAAAGATGCCATTTCTTCATCCATGGCCCTTTTCTAGAGATTTCCATCCTATGAATCCACTGCCTCCCTGACAGTTATAGGATCATCATCAGTAATAGACAAAGAAAAATTTGAACGGAAATCAGATGGAGTATACCTTTCCAGTAGCCTTCTTTCTCGAACCAATCTCCTCAATATTGGAGTATGAAGATCTTCTTCTTCTGATTCTTGTTCTTTTATAGAGTCCGATTCATCATCCTTTAAATCAAACTGTATTTTCTCTAGTTCTTCCTTACTTGGTAGGACTTCTTGTTTAACAACATCCTTCATTTCTCTAAATACCACATCTCGGCTATACACCACCTTCTTAGTTTCTAGGTTCTAAAGCTTATAACCTTTGAGACCATCTTTATATCCAATAAAGATACACTTTTCATCCTTCTTATCTAGCTTACTCCTATTTTCCTTTGTAACATGAACATATGCATCACATCCAAATACCTTGAGATGTGTGAGAGAAGGTTCCTTACCGGTCCATACCTCTTGTGGAGTATTGTCATCCAACGTTGATGAGGATGATGTTTTGACTAGGTAACATGGATTACCCACTGCCTCTGCCCATAATTATTTCCCTAACCCGACACCATGGAACATGCACCTGGATTTTTCTATTAGTGTCTTGCTCATCCTTTCTACAACTCTATTTTTCCGAGGTGTATATGGAGTATTCTTCTGCCTTTCTATACCACACTTCTTTCAAAATTATTCAAATTCATTCCCGCAGAACTCTCCGCCATTATCTGTCATCAACACCTTAATTCTTTTCTCTCTTTGATTCTCAACAAGCGCTTTAAACTCTTTAAACCTGTCAAAGAATTCAGATTTCTTCCCAAGGAAATATATCCAAGTATTAATCGAGAAGTCATCTATAAATGAGACATAGTACACAGATTTTCCCAATGATGGGGCTGACACAGGTCCAAAAACATCACTGTGAACTAGATGTAAAATTCCTTCTACCCTCGTTGCACCAGAGGGGAATCTTACCCGATTCTGCTTCCCATATAGACAATGTTCACAAAAATCAAAATCTAGAAAGCAGTTAGACATACCTTCAACCATACCTTTACCGTGTATTAGTCGAAGACCCTTCTCTCCTATATGCCCCAGTCTTTGATGCTACAACATAAACTTTTCTCTAGAGATTGTAGGAGTTATTTCTTCTTCAACTCCAATATCAGAAACAATGGAACTATTACACCCATCACTAATAGTGCTTCCTTGCAGCTTATACAAAGTTCCAAACTTAACTCCCTTCAACAACACCATTTGTCCTCAAACCATCCTGCAGGTTTCCTTTTCAAATTTGTTTTTCCCCCTACATCGTCCATTTTGCTTACATAAATCAAATTTCTCACCAAACCTAGGATGTGCAAAACACTAGGCAGTGTTCTAATCCTTCCATCTATGAGTCTCAACTTGACTTTTTCTCGTCCTATGATTATGGTTGTCGAATCATCACCTAGGAAAACATTACCTACATCATACCTTTCATATTCGTAGAACCACTCCTTGTGGGGAGTCATGTGAAAGGATGCACCAGAGTCAACCAACCATGCCTCATGATATGCGTGTGTGCTTGAAGAGGCCAAGTACACATCCCCTCCTTCTTCCTTGGAGGTTTTTTCTTCTGTAGAAGGAGATTCTTCAGATCCCTTCTTTTTCTCAACTTTGGATCTACATTGATTCTTGTAGTTCCCTTCTTTTCCACATCTCCAACATACCCTTACAAACTTCCCAGGAGATTTAGATCTACCCTTAGACTTATATCTCCCACTTGAGAACTTAGATCTATTTGTTTCCTGGGAACATCCTCTTGCAAATAATGCATCTGTTCTCTGTCCTTCCATATTCATCCGTCTCATCTCCTCCGACAACAAGGATGAGACCACTTCATCAAAATTCAATGAAGTTGTATTACTACCTATGGACACAACTAGACTATCCCAAGAGTCTTTTAAAGAACACAATAAACTAATACATTTATCTTCATCTGAAATTTTAATCTCAACAAATACTAACTGACTTACCATGGTATTGAAGGCCTTCAAATGCTCTGCTACCGAGTCTCCATATCTCATCCTTAGGTTATACATCTTATTTCTCAGGAATAGTTTATTCACTAGGGACTTATATTGATACAACTTCCCCAACTTATCCCATAAATCCTTGGTTGTAGCTTCCTTTGACACATTCAGTAATACTGAATCTAAGAGACATAGTCGGATTGTGCTCTTTGCCTTCTGATCCAACATTTTCTAGTCATCTGTTGAAGTTCTTGTAGGTGTAGTACATGGATCTACCGTAATCCACTGATCTCTGTCCACCGATAGATCTTCCATATTAAGTTTCCACAACTCAAAACTTTTCCCATTAAACATCTCGATCTCCATCTTTGAATTGCTTGCCATTTCTTTTCACCTGAAAAATCAATACCACAGATCTCCCACTATAACAATGATTATCACAGTCCTGAGCCAAACCCTTGACCACAAAGGCGTCCCCATGAAGCCAACAAATCTATGATACCAAATGTAGATTTTAACCTTGTACAATATTTACTGCAAACATATTTTCAGTAAAAGAACAAAAAAGATACAATGGAAAATATAAACATTACACAGATATTTTCACCCTGGAAACCCAGACTGGGAAAACCAACATATTCTATATTCATTCATTATGATACATTGTTTACAATACAATATACATATAGGAGCCATCAACATCCAAAACCCTAACCCAATGACCTGGATTAGTCAACAACCCTAATTCCTTAACTGGAAATAGAAAACCATCAGCAAAGAAACCATGTGCCAAAAAATCACCTAAATATGTGACACTTCTACTCGTGCAAAGAGTATAACACATACCCAACATCATTTATCTCTATAGTGTTGGATTATTCATTCATACTTACAATAGTTTATGAGTAAATGGATATCCTAACAAGTCTCTTTCATCCATCGTTGGTTGATTTTTGAGGTTGGATATTAATGGACACCATTATTTTGTTGTTTCAATACTATAGGAGTTTCTAATATAGTTTAATTTTAGTTGTTGGGTAAATTTATCTTTCCTAGAGGCTCAATATCCTCCATACTATACAATTTCACTCTCTTGTTAAGCTATTACCTACTGCTTGGGTGAATTCATATTTCCTTGGACCAATTTCCTCACCATTTGCATGATTTCATACCTTTTGGGATGTTTTCTACTTCCCATGGACCATACATGAATATACATGACAACTGCATGAGAGATGCACACTTACCTAGGGAAAAGTCCTTCCACCCTAAGATAATTTCCTTGCCTAGGTTGAATTAACACTAATTTGGTTAATTTCTCCATTGTTGGAGTGAATTTCTTCCTCTGTGAATGGTAATTCATTCCTTGAATCAAATTGTTCTTTTCTTGGGCCATTGTTTCCTTAGTTGGGAATTTCTTCTTCTCCCCATAGGCCATACAAGTTGTACGGGTAATACACAATATGTTTGGGTGTCTGTTTTCTCCTTGAGGTCGCAAGACTAGCTATTTGGGTGCATTTTCTTGTAAGATTGTACTTTGTCTTGCAAAATCAGAGATATGTAGGTTGATTAGGAAATGGTGCGGGGAATGAAAACGTTCTACTCATATTCATTTTTTGTTCTCATTGATGATCAATATCGATCCAATTAGATTGTTTATTAACCAAGTTTGTGAGGATCCAATTCAGGATAAAGAAACTTAATGTGATCAACATTGGAATGTGCTATAACAAGCCTGTATTTGTAATCTCTTTCTTGACTTTGACCTGCAAATAAAAAAATATCCTTCATCTTTGTTGATTGATGTTTAAGATTTAAGACAATGACTTAGTTATTTATATGTGTTGGAGGGTGTGTTTTCTTGTTGTTGGATTGACTCAGAATCACAAAAGGCAATACACTCCTTCAATAAGAATTTGTTTACATTAGTTGCTTTTGTGTGAGGAAGGAGGGAGTAGTGTGTAGAGATATATCGTACTCATTTCATAAGCTATAACATACCTATATAGACATACAAAAGTCAAAGAGAGGGCACAAAAAAGAATAAAGTGAAAATTCATGAAGTAGAGAGAAGCCAAGAAATCAAGATTTGTAGGCTTCCATGTTTTGCATTTTGCACTTACAAGCTTCGTAATAATCTCACGAGTTTCTAGCTAGTAAGGTTTGAATATGTCTATTAGAGAATAATATGGAAGTTTAATAACATCACTCAATATTTCAGTGAGATTAAAATCCATGGAGAGAAATCTTGAGAATAGAGCAATCCACTTCAAATAGAGCTAGAAACCTAGAATGGATTCTTGTGTGTGGGTTATGTAAGTGAAAGATCCACAAAAAAAATCTAGAGAAAATGTTGCATAGAGAACATGCCTTTCATCCACCAGAAGTATATAGGTCCTTGTACAAGGAAAAATATAAAGACCTAATAGTCCTTCTGAAGGTAGAACACTTGGTGCAAGATCGAGATATAGGTAATGAATTTATTTTTCACATGGTCCATGTTGGTGAAGAGAGTGGGATATAAGTCAATTGTTTATGGATCAAGTGGACTCATTCACTTATTAAAAAACTAAAGGGGATTCACAAAAATAATAGTAGGTCCTTTATCATTCTTACATAGATTAAATTGAACATTATTTTCATAATTCAAATTCACATCTTCTACTTGGATATTGTAAGACCCTCTTTGAGAGTGGCATCGAGCACCTTTCTGATAGAAGCCCTTCAATGGTTAGTGACCAGTGTGGATGGACATTTTGGATAGATGATGCCTAAAACGAAAAAGTTGATATGCCTTGGCCCATTGGGAAGGTGCATCTCAGACAATTGGTTTCCTTGGCCCATGTCAAGGAACACATCATAAAGTGGATGTCTTGGCTTAGTAGCAAGATGGATCACAAACGAACTTGGGATCACCTGCAGATAGACAGGGTGCACAACAAATAGTGGCAAGTTGGACGCACCAAAGAAGTTGGAAAAGACTTAGATATAGGCAAGGAGGTTGTTGTAGCTAGCCTCATTTGTAGCATGCACTTAGCATGAAAAATGAAGAAGTTGGCTTAGAAGGCTTGTCCATTTGGGTGCCCAGACTTATACAGATCAATGAAGTTAGGTGGTCCACACTTGGGTGTTGCAACAAATGGTCGAGGTGCCTTTGGGCATAAGTTTACATGGACCACAACCATAGGTCACACTCAATGGGTGCACCCCCTTGAGAACACATCCATCTAACACGTAGTCACTAGATGCCTTGGGTGAAATCGGATGGACTTGGGAAAATTAGATATAATCACGTGAATTCAGATAAGTTGGGTGCACTTAGGACAAATAGGTCGACCAAGACGAGTGGACGAAGTTACCTTTAGACAACTTGAGACAAATTAGATGTGTTGGCCCAGTTAGATGCAACTAGGCACACTTGGGCACGATCAAATAAAATGACCAGGAAAACAAGATGAAATCATCGTTCTTGAGACAACTTGGAAGATAAAATGACCTAGGCATATGAAATGAACAAGGTGGATGGGACCACTTGGGCGGTCTCGAGACAACTTGGGTGGACCTAGCACGGTTTCGAACAATCCAATGGAATGATTGATGAACAAGTTACCGAAGATGAGCAAGTCGACTCAATTCCACTTGGCTCCACCTTGGAATGGAATGGGCTTCACAAGGAAAGTCAAGCTCATATAAATAAGTGGATGCCTCAAAGTGCTAGGGAGAATCAAGAAGCAAGAATGACCAAGTGTTCTTTGATCTTGTTCCAAGTTCAAGGTTTGCGCAACGTAGGAGATTTGCAATAGCTAAGTGACAAAGAGATGGAAACATGCCTTGTAGGAGGCAACATTTTTATGCTTTAGGGTTGGGTTGTACAAGGTTGTTGGATTGTCTTGGGAGAAGGCAATTTGTCTTAGTTTCTTTGTATATTTGTAATTGAGCCACGAGCAATTGGTCGTGGTCCCCCATTGTATGATGTAACATTCTTATATATATAATAAAGTGTTAGGCACATGGCTTGGGTGTTTCCCATTCATATGCATTGTGCAATGCGATTTCCTTATATGTTGAATGCCATTGTTCCTTGTACTTTGTTAATTGCCTAAGTGTTGTATTGTTGGGATGTTCGATGCATGACTAGTGTCACTTATTCGATGAGCTAAGTGTGTTACACTTGGCTAGGTTAAATGTGTTAGACTTGTTGGACATCTAACTTGTTGTAGCCTAAAGAAAAGTTATAGGAAGACCTTAATTGAAAAGGCTAGTTGTATAAGTGCAGGTTGGCCAAGTTAGTGCAACCAAAGCAAGGGAGTGCATTGTGCCACATGACCACAGGTGATGAAATGACTTGGTCTAAGTCAAGTCGTAGAAAAAAATCGGATTCATGAGAAATACCTTCATAAGGAAAGATATTACTACATGCCAAATTAATAGTTTCCTTTGTTACTTAGGTTCCAATTATGTTTTTGTACAACACACTACTGATCTTCACAATATTAGATGCCTACACCGCTAAACACCAATGTTGATTACAGAACTTCACTGGTTAATCTTACATCAATCTTAGCTACGCAAAAGGTATTACTCTTATGGATATGAAAAAAAAAAAATAAAGAAGCTGTTCAGATAGGATTAGAATGAATTAGCACCTGGGCAGAACACCGTGGACAGTAATATTGGTCAAGGATTCTTGGATTCATTAAGTTCATTAGTATTCTCTCAAATGTTAAGCCATTAGCGAACCCCTTCCATCCCTACAATGCTTTGATCCTAAATACATTCTCAATAAACCACTGGATGAAAAATTTGAATAAATTATCTATAGGGGATGAAAGCCAAACAAAAGTGTGCCCAAAAAGATGGCTACGACCACATTAATTGATGGGTTGTACATTGTTTTAGCATAGGATTTTAATGCTAGATGATTGGATAATGTCATCAAAAAATATTTTCCTAAATGAAGTGGAGGTTTTGGTGGTTATTATAATTAAAAAATTATAGGTGGTTGGAAGTTTTAGTGAATATTTTACTTTTTTACTTAAATATAATGGAAGACCAATGTGCTCATATTTATGATGAATCTATGCAACTTGTATAGTGTTAATCATTAGTGCATTATATATTATTAATCAATGTAACAATATATTATTATACAATGTTTAGAATCTAAGGCCCAAGTGTTTTCATCCCTTAACCATAGTGCTAAAGTTCTATAAGGTTCATTTAGGGATTAAGCCATTTATTTCCTGCTTACCATGTTTAGAACTCGAAGCTCATTTCCACTTCTCAAAACCTATTCATGGACTTGTATCCCACTCAGATGCTAAATAAAACTAACCATGGCCCCAAGAATTATTCATGGTGAAGGCATGTTTTTGTTGTTTAATCATCTTGCATGTATTCCTCGAGTAAGCAAAAGATACCATACATGGATCTTGTGTGGTCATTCAAGGATGTGTTTAGCACTAGAGTTGTAGAGTATTTATGGGTAGTAGGTGTTGTTTATGGATTTTATGCCCATCAAGTTTCATTTAGGCCACAAGGTCCATTATTCTCCTCATGTGACCTTAGTTATACCTCTAGACATATTCCTTGTGCACAAGTAAGATTTGTCACAATATCACATGCACATTCCTTTCATTCAAATTTTTTTAAGGGATTGAAACATTTAACATACATGTTTATTGACTTGCTTTCTTCAGATTTAGGTTTGGAATGAAAAAATTGGTGGTATGGGTTGCAAATACATCAAAACCTTCATTTTTCTAAATGGATCTTAATATGTCTGTTTTTCATGTTATTTGTGTATAGGCTATAGAAATCCATCATTAATGAAACTACACAGACATATAGAGTCAACTATTCAAATTCCAAACATATAATTAAAAAAAAATGATATTGTTTACTATTTTTAATATATAGTTTGTCTTGAAATATATCTAAATCTTAAAATACATACATATTTTTATTCATGCTATAGCTCTTTATCACCTTAACCATTTTTATAAAAAATGTACACTGGACGGGTACAAATTGAGATCTACAATCTAAAAAAAAATAAATGTAAAATAAAATTGTTTGATTATGTAAGGTACCAGATGCATTATGAAGAGAAGAAACATAATGGTTATAACACATATCAATAGAAAGAGAAAAATATAGAGAGCCATGACACAATTGATTCCATAAATGATACCTTTATTATATATAAATTCAATTTCGCTTTCCTCTTTAAGGGGGGAACCTCCAATAGAGAAGAGATCAAATACAAAATGATTATAAAGACATAAATCTTCCATGTTTTATACCCCTATTTATGCTATTTCAATCTTCTAAAAAACATTCTAGAGGAAGATATTTATAGAAGTGGGACCTTCTATTAAGTATTCTTAAATTAGACATGTTGAAATTATTACATAGGCCTTGTTTACTAATGTCAACCTTTTTTACATAAGAAAAATATTATTCTATCTACTTGAGGGGTTAGTGAGGTTAGGACCCTAACATTCCCTCCCCCTTGAAAAAACAACCTTGTCCTCAAGGCTTGAGATGAGGAAATTGTTGCAGAATGGAAATTAGCTCCCATGTGGCATCCTATGGTGGTGTATCCTTCCACTAAACTAAAACATATTTTATTTTTTACTGATAGAGATGACGCTCGTGGTGGTCCAAGATTGTTTATGGATGAAACCAAACATAGCCTTCTTCATCCAATTCAAGGAGACTATTTTGATTCTCACACTTGGTTTGAATAATTTTCTTCAAGCAAGAAACATGAAAAACAATATGGAGTTTAGAGTGACTAGGGAGAGCTAACTTTTAGGCCACAGGACCCATGCTATTGAGAATGGTTTAAGGGCCATAAAACTTGGGAGCAAGTTTCTGATAATGATCTGCTTTGAGTGATTTTTTCTTATAACATTGTAGACGAAGAAATGAATGGTCTCCTTCAACAAATTGGTGCTCAGAATGACCTTGATAAGCTTGTTGCTTCATGTGATTATGAGCTATGACCAAATGTTATTTGAGGGTAAAGAGAATGACAACTCGAACAGTAAGGGTGTTTCCAACTTCGTCAACCTTGGAGACAACATGTAGGTAGGAGAAGACAACATGGTAAGATGTGTTGTACTTCCATTCAATGAGTGGTAACCACTTAGCCTCTTGAGTTTATTTACCAGACATGAAACACCTAGAATATGTTTCCAAGAACTTTTTTAAAGATTCAATTTGACCTTCAGTCAGGGGATGATAGGTGGAGTTAAGATGCAATTGGGTTTCCTGTAGCTTGAACAATTCCTACCAAAATTTGTTGGTGAAAGTTGGATCACATTTGTAGATAATAGAGTGGGGCATTCCATGAATTCTGAAGATATTTTCCATGAAAATTTCAGCCATTGTGGATGATGTATAGGTATTGGAGGGCATATAAATGAGAATATTTGGAAACGAGATATACTGAAACGATGATGATGGATTTGTTGCTAGATTTGGGTAAGAAAACAATGAATTCCATAGAAATATCAGTCCATATAGCATGTGGAATAGGGAGAGGTTCGAGTGTGCCTATAATTTTGATTGTTTTACCCTTATTTCATTGACAATGATCACACATTCATCCACAAAAGTGTGGATGTCCTATTTCATTCCTTCCTAGAAAAAGAACATTTGATCCTTTCATAATTTATGTGAAAACCTGAATACCCTAATGTTGGTGAAGCATGAAGTTCGAAGAGCACAATGGATTTAAGGTGAGACTATTCACTTAAACATAGGTGAACTTTGTATCGAAGCTCCTCACTATGTCAATGTTATCCTAAAGATGCATGAAAATCTTGTTGCAATTGTTGGATTATGTTAAGTGCATGAATACTGAATACAAAATACCACAATAGTACCAAAGATATTTGAATACAATAACCACACAATACATATGAAACAATATAGAAAACCACCACTTTATTATATCAAATCCTTGAGGTAGGGAAACACCCTACAATAGACCCTATTATGGAAGGGATCCTCTCCTTTTCACTTGCCTCTTCGAGGGGGAAACCTCCTAATGAGCTACCTCTCACAATACAATATTTTTCTTCCTATCCCATTACATTGCTTGAACCCCTTTATATAGTGCTACCATC
>SNQJ01S0006159.1:268723-309317 GCA_010110895.2 Picea sitchensis | reverse complement strand
TAGTGGGCCTTATTTAATACTATAGTGGACCTAGTCCACTTTACATTGAATGACCTCTACTATTATAACTATGGGCCCTCCACCCCCCCCAACTACCTCTCTAGCTACCTAAAATTCCATCCCCCTTATGAAAGCGTTGTCTTCAACGCATGATGTACAACCATATACCAGGGTCCCATGGCTAAGTGTGGACCATAGTGCTGAAGTAGACTAGAAAATCAAGGTCCCATGGAGAAATGAAAACCATAATGATGAAGTAGTCCAACTTCCATTGTGAACAGGGGTCCCATGTCCAAGTGCTCATGTGAACTCCATGCGAAAGATATCTAAACTCAATAACCAACTGAAAATGATACTCCAAAGATCTACATTGATCATGGGGATCCAAATATGTATATCCCTCCATATCCACAAAATTATTTGAATAAAACTCTAGTACTGGAGAGTACTGAAAAATAGTGTGCATAGAAGGTGTTGGACTTCTCTCCATAATTTGTTATACATGAGGTGAAGGAGAGTCATCAAATATAACATGGAAGTGGTTCTCATCCCATAAATGACAACTATCCATATACCAATCATCACAATCATCCTCCAAAGCATACCAAAAATATGCTTCTTGATGATATTCATTCATGATGCTCATCAAAGTACATTTATCCTTCATGCTCACTAAGGAATCATGAATACTACAAAAATCATCCTTGATATCTTCTTTAAATTTATGCAATGTGTCATGCAATTGAGAAATTGTGTGTAGAATTTCCTTGAGGGTTTCAGAGTGAACATCCATTGGAAACACAACATAAAATATACCAAAAGAAATATCCTAAAATGAGTTATCCAATGAAACCGATCTGGTAGAAATCTGAGCACCCTATGAAAAGTTATGAACTTTGTAGTCCCTCCGTCATCACGAAAAATCCCCAAAAATAGTTGATTTTCAATCAACGATATCTTCACTTCCAGAACTTCGATTCAGAGGATTTTTTAAATTGAAATTGGGTGAAATTGTGAGAGAAACACAGATCTATAATTTGTTTGGGAAAATTCGGCCTCAATCCACTACAGAAATTAAAAAAATGTTGCCGTCGTCTGTGGAAAAAACCTTGAAAATTTGCAGATTTTAAAACTTCAATATCTTGACTTCATGGACTCCGTTTCAGACGATTTTTTTTTTTTTAAATTTGGTGTTTTTATGAGAGGAACTCAAATATACAACCTTTTTTCTGAAATTTTTTCATATAAATATATAAAAATTGTCTGGAATGTCGCGACCCTTTTTTTTTCCAAAAACAATCTGCTAAAAAACAAATTGCCCACAATGTCTAACAAGGAAAGTTCTTTGATACAACTTGTTAAGTTTTTGAATGTTGAATACAAAATACCACAATAGTACCCAGATTAGGCAAGGCAATTTGAGATATTGGAACCATTGTCGGTGAACGACTTTTAACCAATTGGATACAAGGAAGGAAAGTGAGAAGAGGAACCCTTGTTCTTCATGTTTCCTTGAAAGGGCATCAACAACCACATTTTATTTTCCTTTGTTGTAAATGATCTCATAATCACAACCAAACATTTTGGTGAACCACTTTTGTTGCTCCGAGGATAAAATTCGTTGTTCCAAGAAATATTTGAGGCTTCAATCATTCCTTTTAATTTGGAAGTGTTACCCAAGAAAGTAAGGATGTCAGATATCAACTGCATGTAGAATAACAAACATTTCCTTTTCATAGGTGGATTTTCCCAAGTGTCACTCAGATGGTTGTTTGATAGTGAAATACAAAGGTATATCATATTGCATGATAAATTTCCCAATGCCTTTCCCAGAATCATCACATTCTATAACAAAAGTCTCAGTGAAGTTGAGAAATGCTAGAATAGGAGTCGTGCACATATCCTCTTTCAAGGCTTGGAAGGATTGATCAACTCCAGGAGTCCAACTGAAAGTATTCCTTTTAAGAATAGTTTTTGACGCAGTCCATTTTGGGGAAATGCGCAACAATAAATGAGGAAGTTATAAAGTGGACCAGAAAAGGAGCACACACTGAAAAACAGGGAAAATAAGCGTGCCGAATAATAAGGAAAAGCAACGCAAGGAAGCAGGAAATTCAAAGGAAGGAAGGAGGAAGCAAATCAACCATGCATAAGAAGTTAGAATGTGTACAAACCTAATCCACCTAGGTTTACGGTTTTGGTCATTGATGTAACAGGTTTTAACCCATTTTTGTAGCATAAATATGTATTAGAATATCTAAGGAGATCGATCTAGTGAGTGATGAGAATGAGTATTATTGCTTGAGATATCTAGTTGTGGAGCTAGTTTTGGAGATGAGTCTATTTTTGAGTTGTAACTCAGGGTAAGGTCACAAGATGTGGATCTTGGTGCGACCTTTTCATCCTCACCAAAATTATTATGTAATGCACAGAACATAGAACCTTGATGAAGAATAATAAATAAGCAAATAATTCCAGATCTTTGTGGACGTAGCCCAGGAGGGTGAATCATGGTAAAACATTGTGTCAATGTGTGGAATGTTCCTTTTATGTCTTGCAATGGTTTGTGATGAATGAATGAATCTATTAGTAGTAAAATGCAGCGTGCACTAGAATAGTTCTGATTCTTTCTGCAGAATGAATGTTAAATGAATGCATATGGTAGAATGATATATTTTGTATATGTTGAAGTAGAAAGCATGCCTAACATCCCCAAAGAAACATCTCTTCCAAGGATGCATACATATGGGTATTGCAGTCACCCATAAAGCCATCTTAGGTGAGAATCCATTGTTCACTTTGTGTGCATTGTTTCCTTCGGGTATCCAGAAGGGCCGATGGTTTGTAGGGTTTTGTTGGAAACCTAAATTAGAATCTAGGTCAGGCCATATACCCAACAAATGGTTCTGTTGACAGCTAGAACTCATAATAAAAGATTGGAGGGGATTTTATGAGAAGGACAGTGAAGAGAATGCAGTGGTAGAAGGCAATGTTCATGCCATGGAATCCAAATAAGAAGGAGATTTAAACATGGTTAGCGATGAAAGAGCTCAAGTTTGTGCAAAAGGATGATAGAAGCCCTATGTATACTCTGTGGCAGTATTTGGAAAGGCATGTTTTTACTGATCTTCATGTGGCATTTTTCTATTACTTTCCAGAACTGCTGCATGAGTGGATACTGAGACTGAAGGATAATAATCCAACTAATCAGATAAAAAAATTATATTGGAATATTGAGAATATTACATGGATACAGAGCATCGATAATAAATTCACGCACGTAGTGGATTTCTTGCTAGACAACTTTGTTGTAGGATTTACTACTGAGTTTGCAGTTGATACTTCAAAGCATTACACTGCTGCAGAGAAGGAGTTTTTGAGGGGGTGAAGAGGAAGTTATATTCGATCACTTTACATGTCGATCAATATTTTATTTCATGATAAAGGAGTGATGAAAATGGAGTCAAACAACTAAATCACTCTACACGCATGGGGAAACTGGGGGAAGCACTAAGGACGATATGAGATATGGAGAAGGAACTAGATATAGGTTAGAAGAAGGAAGCAATGGACCCCATCATGATGGATGAGGAATAGACCAAGGAATGAAATGAAAGAGCGGGAATGACACGTAGTGGAAGACCCTACCAATATAATATCAATATGAAAAAGAGGGTAGTAGTTGAGTGAGAGGTCTTGGTTAGTGATGAAGAGGAGGTAGAGGATATTTATGCTAGGGGGTAGAGTGAGGACACCTTGCATGCCACATATGAGAGGAAAACTAGAGGTCAAGGGTTCAGTGCAGAAGAAGGATCTCCATTCCATATCTGAATTAGTGTGGAACCCACAACCCCATTTGCGATTAAGACATTTGAAGAAGAAGAACCATTTAGGCAACCAAAAATCAGTAGCAGAAGGATTTTAGTAGGACGAGGGTCCAATGGAAATTCAAGTGGAGGTATGAGTTGAGATAAAAGTATTCAATTATCTACACTGTGCAGAGGTGGTACAACAAATTTTACAATGGCATGATAGGATATGACTATTCGGTTACCAAAGTTTCATGGAGAAGGGTCGACGGACCCAGATAAGCACTTATTTATTTGTAAAAATATTTGGGTAGCTAAGGAGATCAAATATGAAGATACAAAAGTAACACAAATTGAAATCACATTTAGAGACCATGCACTAGACTGGTATATGGGCCTCAGAGTAAACCTTCCACAAGGAGAACCTACAACCATCACAGATGTGAATAAGGCATTAATCAATGAATTCGAGTGACCAAGTTCAAAAGACCGGTATATGAATGAGATGATCAAAATAAAAAAAAAAGCCAGGAGAGTTAGTTTCAAAAGTTGATCATAATTTTAGGAGACTGAAAGGTAAGTTGAATTATCCTATCACAAATATGCATCATAGGCACCTATTTTCTAATTCATTATTTCCACATCTTAAGTATCCATTGAGGGAACAAAATTTCTAGACTCAGGATGAGGCTCTAAAAGAAGCCTTGCAATTGGAAGAAAATTAGTATAATCATACAAATCCAGTTGTAGAAGAGATGAGAGAAGATCTCATGAATATGACATTTCAGTTGAATCAGAACAAAGGAAAGGAGAAAAGATAAGTTGTCTGGTGTACTTTATACAGAACATAAGAACATCATAAGAATGAGTGCCCAACATTTGGGCAATATTTGGGAGAAGGAATGTCGAATCCGTTACCCACAGGAGGACCTTAGTGTGAAATATGTAGAACACATGGAAATGGTCCCTATCATTGTCCCATGATGAAAATTTACCAAAAAGTACCTACGAGTACATTTTTCAATTTCTGCAAGTCGACAGGACATGAATACAAGGATAGCAGAAGTTTCGAAATGATGAAGGAGAGGACCTTAGATGCATATAGGATGCATGTTGAACCTATGATAGGTCCACCTGTGCAACATTTCACAACACCACCACATATTAATAATGTGTAGCCACAATATAACCAGGTACCACAATATAATACACCATGCATAAACAATCAAGGTAACAAAGGAGGATTCAGAGGAGGAGGTCGTGGAGGAAGAGGATTTGGAGGAGGTAGAGGACTAGTAACCTGTCACAATTGTCAGAAACCTGGAAATTATGCAAGGGACTATCCACATCCACCAACGACATGCATGTATTGTCGCACAACAAATCATAATACAAAAGACTTTTTGTCACTTATGATAAATATACAACAAAAGAAGAACCTGAATAACCTGAATGTTTAGTGGATTGCCGCAGAAAATAGAAAAGATGATGGGAAGAATATCAATATAGTTACTCTAGGTGGAACCAATACAAGAGAATATGCATCAAAGTAGAATCAATACCACCTGTTGAGTTTTTGGTAGCTACGAGAGGTATTAACCTCCACGTGCAACCTTTGACTTAGAATAGAATATTTTGGAAGAAAATGAACCATTAAAGAGATGTGTGGAAACCCTAGAAGACAAGTTGTCCTAACAGAATAATAAGATTAGAATATTATCTTCCATAAATATAATTCTTCTCCATAGGAAAAAGATAAACAAAAAATATAATTACCCAAAATTCAGGTCAACCTAGCCAAAAAAGTCACTGGACAATTTAATATAAGTAGAGGACAATTTAGATCAATTGGATAGACAATAATTGTGCAATTTTGTGGAGAGATGTGCAACTACAAGGAGTAATAGGGGCGCATGGTCATCTCTTTCTCTTGGTCTCTCTCTTGGTGATTTTCTTGGTGATTCTCTTGGTGGTTCTTGGTAAAACTTTTGGTGATATTCTTGGTGATATTATTTCTAAGTATGGTGCAAGTAGTGCAGCCACAGATATTGCAGTTTAGTATGGTACTTTTTATGTGGATATGGAGACTCTCTCTCTTATGCACTACCGTTGGAGAAGGAGCACTCTACTTGTCTTGAGTTGTAGATAGGGTTTATCTATTGGTTCTGGAGTAGGCTTGCCAGAATTATTCTAAGTAAAGGTTAGGATGCTCAGTGGTGGCCTTGAGCCTATGGTTGGGTGAAACTGAATTGAAATTGTCTATGGCTAAATGAGCATACCAATTTTTCAACATGGAATCAGAGTTGGTTTCCTTCGTAACAGTCAAACCACTCGAAGGAAGATCCTTAAATTCCCCCATTTTCAATCTCATTGAGCACATACTGAACTCACTAAGAATTTCTCCTAAGTGTTGGATTACTGAGAGGGGGGCTGAATCAGTAATAGAGAAATGTAATCCCTTTTAACCATATAATCCAAGTGCTATATCAATGAAGCATTATTATCCAATAACTGCAGAGTAGTGTATAGCTACTGCCGAGAGGTAAAATAAAAATGAACAAGTGAACAATCATACACATGGTACACAGGTGTTTTTAACATGGAAACCAATTGGGAGAAAACCATGAGATACTTTTTTCTTATATGTCTTGAAGAATTACATTCATTGGGCTTCCAACTTCCTTTGTTTTCCATTTTCAAATGGAAGGAGGCAAACCCTGGTTTCTTAGGCTACAACACGAGGGAAGCTCCGATTCCCCAATTCTCTGGCTACAACCTTATGGAAGCTACAACTATGTTCTCAGGATACAATAGGAGGTGGCTACAACCACACAGTCCCTTGCCCGATCCATACCACCTAAAGAGTAGAAATTAGAATGATGGAACCAACTGTCACACTATCTTTGTGAGATATATTGTTCTCAAGCACAGTACCAATAAATATGAACCATTGCATCAACCATGCATCAACCTGGCAAACAACACGTACCATAAACAAGTGCATCCAGCCATGCACCAACACGTAATCAAACACATACCATAAAAAGTGCGTCAACCGTGTACCAGAGGTATGTACCAATCATGTGTCAACTACTCATCAACCTTGACTCATCAATATGTACCAACATCATCAACTATACACCTCATGTATGTATAGCTCATCAGCCCCTATCTCAATAATGGCACTCAACTTGTATTTTTCGAGCAGATACCGTCAGATTTCACATCCTTACCATTGGTTGTAGCTCTGTATGCCGTTTTATATTATACATTCACCAAACCTTCCTTAGCTTTTTAAAAGAAACAAATACTAGCATTTTCATCACCTTGTTTTGGTCTCACATGCCTAGTTTGGATTAGTCAACAACCCTAACTTGGAAGTATTGTAACTTTGAACACGTAATGTATAAATATGTAAAATACATTATACAATTATTCATTGTGTTTTATGCGATTCATCCAAGTGGTACTACTTGGAACCTCTCATAAAAGTAGTTTTAGCAAAAATGGCACCCTAAATTTTGGCTTATTCTAGAAGGCGACCTTGTAGAGTGCCCGCACAAAATGTTTGGTATAGAGCACATTACAAAGACTACTATATCTGATTCTTGGCTTTGTTTGTCTCACTAAATTTGGATCTTTTTATTAGTGTGTTAATTAGTGCCAGTGTGTCAAATAATTATCACTTGAATATCAATTGAAGGATCTGAATCATTATAGAAAAAGTTATGCTTGAAAATGGTGAGATGACCTGAAAATAACATACCTTAGAAGCACCATCAAAGAATTTATCCTTCCTTGCATTTCGGCCTTCTTTTCTTCAATTTCCCTACGATTTTTGGCTTAGATATCATTTGTAAACCACAGGACACCTATATAGATATTCAATATTCTCAAGTTGGCCAGTTCAAATGAGAGCCTTGCCTCTTATTTATACTCTCCAAAGTAGCTTCCTTAGAAACATATTCTAGGTCACTTGGCCCCACTTTCCCTTATTTTGGGGTTGGGTCCACTTCTAATTTCTTACATTAAAATTATTATTGAAATAATTTGCTTTGTATTCACTTTGAATTATAAATACACTCATCACTTCACTTTATTATTTTCTTTTAAAATGTCTTGACCATTTTGATTACTTTGGCCTTTTGGGGCTTCTAGATGACATATGAGGGTCCTCAGCTTAGTAGAGCCATAACTCTCAAACCGTGAGGGAGTTATGTGACGTTCACATACCACGAGAAATGGCGTGTATCCATAGAGTATTATTATCTGAAAATATGTCATAACTCATACCATTACCCATCAAACAAACTTGGGTCCATTACCCAAACACCCAGGGGTCTCAACTTCTCTAAACATGTAACTCTCTAGCAGTGAGGAATTATGTGACATTCATACAGAAATGAAATGACAGTAACTATCCATATAGGATATTTTCCTTGACAAATTCACTTTCCTTCATCTCATTATTCCATAATTAAGCATGGGTTCTCTTGCCCTGGCGTCTTCCCATGAGGGCTTTCACCATAGGGGACCACTTTGGAGTTCATCCATATTTACTTCTTATCAACCATGAGAAAAAATAATAATGAGTCATATTTACATCCAAACACTATTGGGTCCATTACCCAAAACTTTTGTGCTACTGAGGATTTACATCAAACACTATTGGGTCCATTACCCAAAACTTTGTGCTACGGGTCTTTCTTCAAGGGTTGACATCAATAACAACCAACCTTAATCAACACTAAGTAGGGCACATCTATTCCCTGAATTAGATCTGCAAATTTTTGAAGTTGAAAATTAGGGTTTCCTCATAAAACCCTAGGTTTGTAGTGTCAGTTCCTTCGTGCCATTGGCAGCACTACTTGCAGTACTAGTTGTAGTGAAATATTTTGTGAAGTATTGGGGCTAAGATTTGGTTTTCCTAGTGCTCCTTACCCTAGCGCATCTCCAACTACCTTTATATTACAAGTTAGAGCGTCTTTGAAGTTTTAAGTTTCATCATTGTTTGTCACCACTGCTCGATGGTGCCACTACCTACTGATGTTACCGAAGGTATGCACTTATATATATTTAAATTGTATTAGTATTTTGAGTGTCATTGCAAGAGAAGGGATCTCTTACAATCATAGATCCAGAGGGATATCAGATCCAACACATTCATAGGAACAACACACTCTAGGTTTGATTGTTTTCATATGCCTCTAGTTGTTATGGAATTATGAACATCTAGGTTGCATTTTTTGATCTATTGAAGTTATGATTATTGTACTAATATCTGGTCAAAGTTGAAGTTAGAAACTAACTTAGTCAAGTTATTAGATTGATTAAGGTTGAGATTTTAGAGTTTATTTGTATTATATTCTCTAACTCAGATTTCTGTCAAGAAATTATATTGTCTTAAGTACAGAGGACAGGTTGAGGAGAATAATTTTCATCTTGAGTGAAGGATACTCAGATGAAAATCAACAACACTCATTCTTAAAGATAAGACTCCAGGTTCCATGTTTTATTGATTAAATTAATAAGTTTCCAATTTGTACATATAAAGTTTGATAATTGCTACAATACTAGTTGTGACAACAATCCTTGAAAGGTTCTATTACTGCTAGATACAATGAATAATTAGCAGGATGTAAGTATTATTGATATATATACTTATTGTACTTATTTGCAAGATGAAATAACATCTCCTCTAGGAGATACTTCTTGTTTTTATTCTAGGCAGGTCATCTTGGTTATTTTATAAATTCCATGGAGGATACCATGGAAGAATGATTGATCACAACACTAGAAGAGTGTTTTTCCTATTATTGTATTTTTATTTTTTCTCTTGTTCCAGGAAGTTCACAAGAAATAGCTCTGAGAAGGAGCTACTGTGATTATTGTTCTCATTCTTGCTTTTTTTATTATAAGAGTATTATTCTTGTCCACTATTTTCCCCTTTGTTGTCCTTGTTCCAGGCAGGTCACAGGTGATAACTCTGAGGGAAGCTATAGTGATTGTTGCAGGAGACAACATATTAGATAGTTTCTAGTTTGAGACATGGAGCAGACTATCCAGATAATAAGTTGTATGCATGACTATATACATCCATGTACCAAAGAAGAAGAAGACAAAGAAGGGTACTTTTGCGATATTTATAGTATTTCATACGGAGATTGATTGTAAGGAGTAGAAGTCTCCAAAGATGACCAAACAAATTCCTCTAGTACAGTTGATCACTCTTCATATCATTGGGAAGAGTTAGTAGAGCCAAAAGGGCCTACCCAAAATCATTACAGTAACCAGGAAGAGACCAACATGGTCTCATGACACTTTACAAGATGCAAAGCCATATAGCATTGATGAGCCATGTCATGAAGAGAAGATGGCTCCACTAGTGGTGAGGCAGGCGACCCCACCAAGTACCAAATCAGAAGGATTCAAGGCTTGGAGGGATCTAGTTGGACCATACAGTGAAGAATAAATGAATACCTTTCGACATAATAGTGCATGATCTAATTATTATAGACATGATTAACTATGATTGAGTCATTGTCATATTTTTTATTTATGGTGTGACCCAGTTTTTTTTTTAACAGTAGGCTCATGTTTGGCATGTGATGTTATAAGTATGTAGCTTATAACACTACAAACATCTCATGATGGATCTTGTCTAGGATGAAACCTCTTTGTTAACATGCTTGGAGTAGCACACTCCTTATAGTATGTTCTGGTAGATATGGAAGGAATCTAGATAGTTCCCACATGTATTGGTATGTGGATGAGTGTTGAGAAGATGTGTGGTCAAAGATAATAAAACCTTATGTGTGGTTTCATGAATATGACTACTATGTCATCATACTTATTGTTATTTCTTTATGCCTTGATTAATTTCATGATTATGGAATGTTGTTGACTATTGGAATAAATTTGACTTGTAGGTTATACCTACAAGAAGAGAATGACGAGACTTTTTCCAGAGGACAAGTGATGAAGTCAACAGATTGAAGATCCAATTGATAATTACCACTCGAGAGGGAGCCAGACGCTGAGTTCCAGAGGGATTTGGGTACAAAATTAAGGAGCACGAGTCTCTATTGGATGCAAGAAGAAGTCATGTGTGGCGCTCAGTACGACTGAAGCAGAGTATGTGACAACATGTGCAACGAGCAGAGAAGTAGTGTGGATTCAAAAGTTGTTGTCTGGGTTATTTGGTCTCGGATTGGAGATGACCTGCATTTGGTGTGACAACTAGAGTTGCATGAATTTTTCATAGAACCCAATGTTCCATGACAGGTCAAAGCATATCAAGATCAGATACTACTATATCAAGGATATAGTACATAAGGGAACAGTGAGGCTCCAGTTTTGTGACTACATAGGATGAGGTTGCAAATGTGTTTACAAAGCCTTTGTCAAGGATGAAGTTCGAGTACTTCAGGGACAAGCTTGGCATGGTCCCTTTTTAGAGGGAGTGTCTGGTGGGCATCCAACATGAAAAAGGGTTGGCACTGAGAAAAAATGGAAAAATATGATTCAACATGAAAAAGGGTTGGCACTGAGTCTGGTGTGTCTCATCCAACATTAAAAAGGGTTGGCATTAAGTCTGGTGGATCTCACCCATCATGAAAAAGGGTTGGAACTGAGACCGAGGGTGCACATGATCAGGTGTTGATGTGTTGCAGGGTAGTGGATGTCATGGGGACATGTTGTACCTATTTAGAGCTATACACAGACCTTGGATGCATGGGGTGAAGTCATGTTGCACTATGGATATCTTGTGTGGATATGGTGATGTTACCTATAGTCGGTATGCAAGACCATGTGATATGTATGGATGTGTTTGAGACCACTACATACAAAAAATCTTAGTAAATACCTCCCTAGATAAGAGGGAGTGTTGATTGTTTGGTAGCTACGGGAGGTATTAACCTCCATGTGTAACCTTTGACTTAGAATAGAATATTCCAGAATAAAATGAACCATTAACCAGATGTGTGGAAACCCTAGAAGACAAGTTGGCCTAACATAATAATAATATTAGAATATTATCTTCTAGAAATACAATTCGGCTCCACAGGAAAAAGATAAACTAAAAATATAATTACTAGAAAGTCAGGTCAGGCCAGTGAAAAAAGTCACTAGACAATTTAATATAAGTAGAGGACGTTTTAGCTCATTTAGATAGCCAATAAGTGCACAAGTCTTGTGTAGAGCTATAGTTGTAGCTGGAAGGAGGAATATGGGTGCATGGTCATCTCTTTCTCTTGGTCTCTCTCTTGGTGATTTTCTTAGTGATTCTCTTGGTGGTTCTTGGTGAAACTCTTGGTGATATTCTTGGTGATATTGTTGCTAAGTATGGTGAAAGTAGTGAAGCTAAAACTATTGTAGTTGTGTATGGTAATTGTTCTGTGGATATGGGGACTGTCTCTCTGTTTTGCACTACCCTTGGAGAAGGAGCGCTCTACTTGTCTTGCGTTAGAAGCTAGGGTTTATATGTTGGTTATGGAGTAGGCTTGCCGTAATTATTCTAAGTAAATGTTAGGATGCTCAGGGGTGGCCTTGAGCCTATGGTTTGGTGAAAATGATGTGACATTGTCTATGGTTAAACGAGCATACCAAAATTTCAACACCAACAATAGTGGGTCAATACAATACCTCAACAACATTTTTATGCGCATAAAGAAAATGAGACATTCAAGGAGGCTAGATGATAGATTTTGAAGGAGAATATTTCTTCTACTTCAAGTACAAAGCTAGGAGATGATGTACCAGTATATGATATGCCTCATCTATTTGATGATACCAACAAAGATCAGTGTTCAGAACAAGTAAGTAATCTAAGACACTTTTTGGGGTCTTGTTTGAAGTTGTTGAATGATAAATCATATATACAAATGTTACAAGGGCTGTTAGAAAAATGTTATTATGGAGAAGAGATACAACTGAAACAGAAGAAGTAAATCATGTCCGTAGAAAGACAAGCAAAAATAGGGAGTTTAGATTGAATGAAAATATTGGATATTTTAACATGCGTGACATCATATTAGATTTGGGGTATGAAGTAAATGTACTTCCTAAGAAGACATGGGAAGCTATGGGGGAACCTACACTGGGGTATTCACCTATTCAGTTGAAGCTATAAAATCAACATAAATTGATACCAATTGGCATATTGAAAGACATACAAATGGATTTAGATGATGTGCACACTATGGAATATTTTGAAGTGATTGATATAATAGATAACACTAAACCTTATCCAACATTGTTGGGATTGGATTGGGCATTTGACAATCAAGCTATCATCAAATTGAACACCAGGAAAATGATCTTTGAATCAGGATAATATAGAGTCATTGCACCATTGGATCCTTCAGAAGGTGAGAGATATGTTGAACCTGTGACAAAGAATGTCATCATAGAAGAGATAAACCAGTTGTATTAAACTACCGCACGCAAGGAAGATTACATTAACCCAACAACAGATGGAATGCTTAGCTGGAGAAGAATTAGTTCTTGTGCTTCATATTTGGACACAGGAATGGATAACTGGCATCATTTATTACATGATATATCTACTAGAGTATGTGCAATAATGACGCATGCACTAAGATGGGTTGGAATAGAGGTAAGAGAACCTTCAACTTTTTATGGTCGTAATGATTTAGAATAAATTTTAACAAAGTTTGAGTTAGAATTTTTTGAAATTTAGAGGTGACCAGTTTTAGACATTTCCTTGAAAGCTACACCTGCATGTTGGTGGGGTACTCATAAAGACAAGATTTTGAATTAGTATCAATGAAAAATATTACTATTCATCAGATTTGGCGCAGAACAAGAGAAGAAATATATGGAGAAATATTATGGATTAGGAAAACCCAAAGAACATATAGATAGATGTATAAACCAATGGATATCAGTACCACGAGAGTATTTTCCACATCACTTTATTCATACATTGGAAGGAGTTCAAAGGAATTGGTATACAAAACTATAACTACGGAGAGGAACTGCAAATTGGGAAGAGTTGCAACAAAACTTTGTGATCACATTTTCATTTGAACATGAGAACCCATAGATATATACAACACTGAAGTTGGTAAAAGAGAGGATCTTTTAAGAACCTAAAGTTGAAATTGTCATAGCCTATCAGAATCAAAATCGACAAACAACAAGACATTTGTTACACTGTTACCACATCGCAGAAGATGACCCAACAGAAGAAAACCTGCGCAATATTAAGATAATAGAAGTTTAAGGGGAAATATAAGTATAAGGTCCATAGTTAGAGTCAGAATAATTTTTTGCACCACTGAAGATAAAAGAAGGTAAACATTAGAATAGAAGAGAATCCAAATATTGGAAGTATTGGTGACTATTGGGATAACCAGACAGTGGAAAGAATAATAGAGTTACTGCGTGAGTATAATGATTTGTTTCCAACAAAATTTTCAGAGATCAAAGAGGTAGCAGGAGAACTTGGAGAGATGAAGATCCCCTAATTGAGACCAGATGCTAGACCAATAATACATAGACCCTACAGGATGGATCCAATGTGTAAGCACCAAGTAAAAGCAGAGATTGATAAAATGTTAGAGGATGGTGTAATAGAACCTATTCAAAAATCTCAGTGGATTATCCCTATGGTAGTTTAGGATCTATGTAGACTTGATGAATTTGAATGATTCCTATCTACATGATCCCTTCCCTACTCCATTTATAGATGAGGTATTGGAGAATGTAGGAGGATAAGAAGCATATTCATTCACTGATGGATTTTTTAAAGTATCACCATATCAGAATAACACCAGAGGATCATCATAAGACTACATTTTCCATATAATGGGGGTCATATTAGTACATAGTGATTCCATTTGGGTTGAAGAATTCCCTTGCTATTATTTCAAGGGTAGTGGTAGCTGCATTTAAGGATTTCATACATAATTTTTTGGAGGTTTACTTAGATGATTGGAAAATATTTATCTTATTGAAGTATCATGTTGGAGTGTTAATATTGATGCTAAATGGGTGTATAAAGTGTCAAATCTCTTTGAATATTAATAAATACATATTAAACTCACCATTTGGAATTTTTCTAGGGCATGTGGTGTGTAAACATGGTATTTTGGTTGATCCTGCGAAGATTGTTGTCATTGTTAATTTATTGCCACCTAAGTCAATGAACCAATTAAAATATACACTTCTTCATATAGGCTACTATAGGAAGTTCATAAGGAGATATGAAAAGATTAATGCACCCATGGAGATATTTTTGAAGGATATCAAATATTAGTGGAATGATGAGTGCCAACAGAGTTTGGAAATATTGAAGGAGAAAAGGGCGACAACACCAATTTTAGTGTTTCCAGATTGGTCAAAGGAGTTCCATGTTGATGCAAACCCCCACCACCTTCGGGGCTCGTGTGACCTCCTGGTATAAGGATTGATTGTATTTGGAGTTGAATTATCTCTTAGGTTCCTTATGAACCCTCAAAATCATATACCACAGGCCTTATATCTTTTCCCTGAGTGCAAATCTGCATTCGCGAGGGTCTATTTACCTAAGCAGAGAAATCCACATGACCTCAGGCCAAAACCATGGGCTAAGCTCTTAACCCGCAAGAACTCTGACACTTTGGAGCTCGTGGATTAAGGAGTTCCAACAACAACAACCTGCAATCCTCCCAAATTTTGAATTCATGGACAACTGAATAGTGCGAGGATCAATGGATCTCAATAAGCATAGATATCTATGTCTCATAGAGACTCTGGGATTCTCGACTTCGGGGAGTTTACCTGCTCCAACATGTGATTCTTTTGAATGTGCGAACTCCAAACTAGTAGATCGGAAAACTGACACTTACCTCAAATCAACGGTTGACGCTTGCTCCATGCTCCAGGATTCAGAGCTTTTCAAAACACAACACATCAAATATTTCAGAGTGTAGAACTAGAGAACTTGAAAAAGGGGTATTAATCGACGGTCCACATGTCCCTTGCAATGGATGGTCGAGATCTACTCTGGCCTTCGGGCCTTCACGATTTCTCGAGCTAAAACACTTTACACCTTCGTTCTCCTGGACTGTTGGATTTCTGAATCACTAGCAATATTCAAACACGTGGACCTGACTCCAATGGTTAGGATCTTCTCCGGGCTTCAGAGATTTGGAAATTTCTCGTGCTCTGCAACGACACCTTGAATCTTCCAGAAAACCGGGATTTCGAACCACACTTGATCTGCAGACACATATCCTCGCCTACTAATGATCCAAATTAACTTTGGGCTCTGGGACTTTGGGAAACTTGTCTCCTCCAAAACACACACCCTAGAATTGTCGAATTCGTGAAGTCCAAAGGACTTTAAGGGTTAACACCCACACACCTTCTCCAGATCCAATGGTTGTGAAGAACTCTAACTTCTCCTGAATGGATCTCACCCACTCATCATCCAAACCAAATGGGATTCTTTCTTTCGAGAGATGAATCTAGCTATCCTTCCTGAGCTTTGTCAACTTTAAAAGACTTAGGCTCTAGCACATGTCTTGCGCTACTTCTCCTGAGCTTAAGACTTAGAAAATATCCTACGCACTCATTATTCTTTCTCACCTTGAGACTCTTTCAAAATTTCTCTAAGTATTATCCCTATGCACACCTTTCACATGTCTTCTTCTATCTTTTATACTCAACGAGTATATGTGAAGTCCTTGCACTCACTCTATGAAATTTACTCTATCTCTCCTGAGATATCGAGTCTGAAAACTACTCTGCCTTCACACTCCTTACGTGGCCACTATGCACTCCTTGCGCTAGGATTTCAGAAGAGAAACACTTGAAACTTATAGAACATCAAAGGTTCATTCATTTAACCATGAAATACACACAGAAGCATATAATAACATAACATTACCCAAATAACTCAAAGATAAGAAAACTCATACATTGAAGAAATTCTCCTTTATTATCTTCCTTCAATAAAACATTTACAAGATTTCTTATAGCTCTCAACTACTCTCTTTGGAATCACTCATAGTAAGCTTCAATAACAATTACAATAATCTCTAGCAGCCTCTTCTAGGCATAGATTACCTACATTTATACATGGAGGGGCTTCCAAATTCTTCCTTTCGACTACTCCAGTGCTTTCACATCATAATTAAAGAATTCTACCACTAATATTTATTACAATAAATGAATAATTACAACCCATATATGACTCGATGCTCAATATCTTCACAATCCTTAAGGTATTAAAGAAATTAAAATATCTTGGATTGATTACAATGGCTTATGACGCAAAATATTAGGGGCCTTTAATTACAATAATTTCAAAACATTAAAGTTACACACTCTCCTTGGGATCAAAACCAATTTTGAATGTGCGTAATGGATGCTGAGTTGTCCTCCACTCAGACTCATTGAATGTTGATGGCGATGCTTCTGCATCATACTCCTATGGACAAAAATATTCATGGACTCCTGCCCATGAGCTCCTGCACTGTATTTCCATGTTTTTGGATATCATTTTCAATTATCCAACTGGCATATTCTGCTAGATGATCTTTCCACTTAACCATATACTGATAATAAATTTTTCTCCTGGTATTTTTAGCAATCCTCTGATTTAAAATCTTCTATATCTGTGGCTTCTCTATTATGGACATCTTTCACTTCCATTGAATCTCCTCCTGATCATCTGTCCCTTCTGTATCATTCATCCTGTAACAATATAAGTCTACTACATTGAATATTGGTGATATTCCAATGTCCTCTGGAAATTCAATATCATAAGAATTTGTAGCAAATTTTTTGAGTATCTTACATGGTCCTATCTTTTTCATCTTCATCTTGTTATATTTCCCTTTTGGAAATCTCTCCTTTCTCATGTATGCTAAAAATTGATCTCCAATTTCAAAATTCACCTCTCTTATCCTTTGGTCTACTTTGTTCTTATATTTATGCCTTCTATTCTATAGTTTTCCTTTGGTTATATCATGCTAATCATGTGAAATCATGTGAAACTAGTGACTCCATTGTTCTGAGATTCATAAGAGACTCCACTGGTTGAAGATACAGGATGGCCATGGAGGCTATCTTAGCTCAGAGGTTTGCACCTCTCAATTTTTCAACTATTCCTGGTTTTCCTAATCCCGTGCTTTCCTTCTTAGAATGAATCCTTAAGGAATAGATAAGATAAATAAGCTCGCCATCGAGAATGAAGATTCTTGTCGATATGATAGTTTGCAACAGAAATTTTGGTTTCAACATTTTGTTAGAGTTTGAATAAGTTGCAGAAGTTTGGGCCTGATTTGAAATGCTATTGATAGACTCCATAACCCAATGGACCAGGAACAACATAGTAGAATGCAAACATTTGCAGAGACAAAAGTTTGCAGGTTGCATTGCACGGATGTACAAAGGAAAAGGCACAGTGGTCTGCTTGTTCTTGATGCCTCACGGGGATAAAATCATCCCCATAAGGAGCCAATATTAGTACTCAATTTACAGTTTTAAATTTTGGACTTTTGGTTGTGAAAGACACGCTACTGAAACAGTGATATTCTTGCAGCACCATCATAAAACATCATCTCGCTTACCAAAAAACTCCTTAAATTCTTCGGGCCATATCTAGATGGCTTATGATTTGATATATTGTGGCAATGTTCGTGTTGGTCTAACAAATCAATGACACTAGATTATTGATTGAGATGTGGTTGATTTGATTAAGCCAATTTTGGTTTAAGGCTTCTTTTATTAACCAACTTTGGGTGTTTTTAGTTGTCTCTCGGCCTTATGCAAAGTTGTTATATTTTATCAAATTGTGGGCCTGAAGGACAAACTCTAGGTCCAATGCCCCAAGCTCTAGTTACATGCAACCTTCCACACAACGCACAAGCCACGAGTCAACATGAGCCTAGCCCCCAAGCGCCAAGCCACAAAGAGGAGCCTATGGGAAAATAATGAGATTCACTCATAAGGTCGGGACTGTAGTCAATCTAGAGTTAAGCCATGCAGAGTATGTCTTCAGGAGCAAGGAGATTTTGGTTTGGTTATGCGATCAATCTTCATATAATAACAATGCAAAAATTAAAAAAACCGTACTTAACGTTGTTGGCGTTATAAATACCAAAGTTCTACTTGACGCTAGAAATAAGTCACGGGGAAACATGGACATTAATCATCCGATGGCATTGATATTGGTGACTTAATATAGGTGTTGAAAGGAGGCCATAGTTTGCCAAATGTCAATGAACAGAGCTCGGGTCATTTGCTACTAGAACATATATATAAAGGAAGAGCGTGCACAGTAGATCCAGATATAATTGGCGTCCACTCTTTGAGGCCATTTGACTTGAACACAATTGGGAATTCAATAAAAAGACACATAGAGTGTTGATTGTTGAAAAGTGCATGCACACTGGTGGCATTGGAGCTAGTCTCAGGGCTGCAATTATTGAGAAATTCTAGGACTATTTAGATTCACCCATTATGCGCTTATCTTCACAAGATGTTCCAACACCATATGCAGACACACTAGAGGATTGGACAGTAGTGCGACCTCTTTTTGTAATGGATGAAGCTGTTGTATGAGCTACAAAGAAGAAAATCTTGGCTGGAGTTTGGAATTGGATTGCAAAGACTTCGTATATTTTGGATTCAGTTTGATTTTCAGTTATTAGTCAAAGGGATATTTCCAGAAATTAATGGACATACAGAGTAGACAAATCTTATCATTTCAATATTGCTCAGAAGGAAAAACCAGGTAGTGTTTTCTCGAGATTTAGTGATGAAACATTTGATGGAAGGGTATCATGATCTCTTCCAGATTAAAAATCATCAAATCAACAGTCGATCAAATTAGCTCCATATCTCCAGATTTTATAATGCTTCTATAACAGACTATTAAAGAATAATTTATAGATTCAGTGGGTTCTATCTAGCATCTTCAAGATTAGTTCAATATTTCCAGGAGCATGATTAGTTAGCAATAATCATATCCATATTTTGAAGCAATAGATGATGAACCATCCCATATTTTTAGGCAAAGACATCAAAAGAGCATCAAAATTAGCTAATGAAACCGACATTCTAGCATATTGGCAGCAAATCCTAATTTCCAGATATCCGATCCAATTTTCTAAGTAGATGAGTATTCAAACACTTAATTACATATCTCAGATTTTAAGGTGGCAGATTAACTGGCGAGATGACTCCAGATCACAGATTGCAAGGAATTTAATTTACGTTGTCCCAGAGTTTTTGCAAGATATCATAGATTGTTTCTATTCTTAGTTCATTGTGATGATTGTTTAGAGGGGGACAACAAGAGTCTGTTTATGGGGACTCGGCTATTTAAGTTATTTTTTGGTAATGGACAATCGGGGGAGAGGCCCGTGAGGGTAAAGCCTGAGAATAATTTGATTAATCGGCTTGTGTATGAGCATTGTAAGCCTATGGGTAGTTTTATTAAGCATTCATTTCTGACATTGAACATCCCTGTGAGTCGTGTTATCAGATTATGATTTCTTCATTTCCCATTCTTCTTTTTCCCTCTTTCTTAAATGAGTTACAACCATTGAGAATCAATGACTGTCCATAAACAATAGATTCTTGAGCAACAAGATTTGTTGTGATCTGCCTGTTGTTTGTGTGCTTTGTTCAAGTACGTGTCAAATACATTTTGCAGAGAGAATATCTGTTTGGTGGATGTTCTACTATTTGTCACACTCTCCATTCTTCTATCCATCATCATATAAGTATTTTGTCTGATATGCAGTTCACTGGCCTTCAATCTAACAGAGTGTTTACTTGACTCCATTCCCAATGGTGATTCATCGATCTGCATTTAGCTTATTCCTTTATTCTTTCTCTTTCTCTTTACTTGATCCACCTTTTTTTTTCAAAACCCAAAACACATCCTTATTTTTAAAATCATTGCAATAACTGAAGATGTGATAGGCTTGACCCTATAGCAGTCTAGGGGCAACTTCTAGCACTAACATATACAATCCAGTGATCTGTTGCTTTCCCTTATCATATTGGCACATTATGCATATGTCCACAAAAGTTTTCACAGCATACCTCATGCCTGGGCAATAATATGAAAAACTCAAATGTGCATATTTCTTGTCATGGCCAAAGTGTCCAGCCAATCCTTTGCTATGTTTCTCCTTTAGCAAGTTATCCCTCATTGAGCATTTCGAGATACATAACCGAATTCCCTTGAATAACAGTCTGTCTTGGATCAGATATTCCATCCAATGACTTATTTCACTTAGAAAAGGGTTCTCACATGCTTCATAAGATTCTTTGAAATTCAGGTCTTCTTGATACATCTCCTTCAGGTGTTCGAATACTAAAGTCTCCACTTGGAATTCCTGCAATATCAAACATCTCTTGCTCAAAGCATCTGCAACTTTTTTAGCGCTTCCACTAATATGATTGATAACAAAAGTAAAATTCTTCATGAATTCTACTCATTCGTCATGTCTTTGGTTCAATTTCTATTGTCTAGTTATAAAATATAATGCCTGATTATCAGTATATAAAAAAAACTCTTTCGGGATAAGGTAATGTCCATTTTTTCAAATCTTGAATCACAACATCAAATTCCTTGTCATATGTGCAATACTTCCTCTTAACATCATTCAGCTTCTCACTAAAATAAGAAAAAATGTTATTGTCTTGACTTAAAACTGTGCCAATGGCTACTCCACTTGCATCACATTTGACTTGAAAACTCTTCTTAAAATCTGGCAGAACTAAAACAGGTTGTTCTATTATTTTTTTTTTCAACCCTCTAAATCCCTTCTCAGCCTCTTCTGTACAATTAAAAGATGTATGCTCTTTATTTATGGTGTCTAGTATGGGTGCGCAAATACTTCTGAAATTCTTGATGAATTTCCTGTAAAAACTTGCCAACCCATGAAAACTTCTTACTTCAAACACGCTTCTTCGAGAAGTCCATTCTATGATTTCCCTCACCTTCTTTGGATCCATCTTCAATTTATTTGAAGATATTACGAACCCCAAATATACAATTTATGTTTTCATAAAAGAACACTTCAAATTCCCCAACAACTTCTCCTGCTATAACCTTCTCAAAACCATCTTCAAATATCTCAAATGCTCCTCTTCAGTATTACTGAAGATTAGGATGTCATCTAAATAAACAATGACAAACTTACCAATAAAATATTTGAGTACTTCATTCATCAACCTCATAAACGTACTTGGTGCATTTGTTAAGCCAAACGACATAATAAAACACTCATACAAACCTTCATTTGTCTTAAATGTTGTTTTCCATTCATCTCCCTCTCTCATTTTGATATGATGATAACCACTCTTCAAGTCTATCTTGGAAAAATAACTAGCTCCACTCAAGCAATCCATTAAATCATCTATTCTGGGTAAAGGAAATCTATACGTGATGGTTATATTGTTGATGGATCTAGAATATGTGCACATTCTCCAACCTCCATCTTTCTTTGGACTCAAAACAGTTGGTACTACACATGGGATCAATCTTTCCTTGATCAAACCTTTATCCAACAACTCTTGGAATTACTCCTTGACCTCTTCATTCTCTTGAGGGATAAATCTATATACTTCTTTATTTGAAAAACTTGCTCCTAGAATAAGGTCAAAATGGTGATTGATACTCCTGATGGGTGGTAAAGAGTGAGGTAACTCATCCACCACAATATCAACAAACTCATCTAATAACTCTTGAAATTATATAGTAAAATCATTCAAAGAAGTTCTTGTGAGAATGACCCTCAACTTCCCTACAACAACAAACTGTATTTTTTGGTCTTTCTTAACTTATTTTAAGAGTTCCTTCTGACTCATGAGAAGTATACTAGGAATAGCTTCTTCTTTGACTCCTTTATCTTCTATTGGCAACAACATATGTTTACACCCATTCTTCTCAACGGTATAAGTATTCTTCCTCCCATCATGTATGGCATTCCTGTCATATTGCCACAGTATCCCCAACAGAACATGTAAGTCTCCCCAACAAAACATGAAAAACATCCATGGGTAAGACATCACAAAACAATTCATCTCTATAACCACCTATCTTAAATTCAACCTTACATTATCGACTTACCATTACTTGATGTCCTTTCTACAACCGCGAAACCTTGAACGGATTCATATGTGTAGTCATATCCAATTTAAGATTTTCCACCATTTCTATGGATGCCAAGTTATTAGTGCTCCCACTGTCTATGATCACCTTGCATACCCTATATTTGGTCTTGCAATAAGTTTTGAACAAGTTGTTCCTATGGACTGGTTCTCGTACCTCTTTCTCTGGCTTCATGAGAACTTTCCTCATCATGAGTGATCTTCCTTCTTCTGCTTCTTCTACCTTCATGTCTGTCTCCACATTCCTCTTGTGTTCTTTAGAAATGTGAGCTTCTCCACCTCCTACATTTTTCTTCTCAGGACATTCCCAAGACATGTGCCCTATCTTTCCATAGGCATAACACTTCACTTATCCTCCTCTGCCTCTTCCTCTACCTCGAGGAAAAGAGTTTCTTCCTCCATAGTGTCCTCCTATAGAACTTCCTATTCTCTCTGTCTGACTGTGATTTTTTCTAGATTCTCCTTTGGACTTCTGAAACTTTTCTCTTATGGCTCCTCTTCCTCTTTTAGGACTCTTTCCTCTTTTCCATTGACTCTGCTTCCTTGCCAACATTTCTTCTTCTTTCACGGCTACCTAATAAGAATCTTCCACAGTTCTCATTGTTATCATACTAATCTCATCCTAGATCTCATATCTCAGGCCATTAATGTACATGGTGACTTTTTCTTCATCATTCTCCCTATGTCCCGCTCTTATGTTCAGCTTGTAAAACTCTTCAGTGTACTCCTTCACCGACAAACCTTTTTGTCTCAGATTCTGCAACTTCCTGAACAAATTTATCTAATAATCCTTGGGTATGAAATTAGCCTTCAAATTGTATTCAATTCTATCCCAATTCTTAATTTTAGGCTTACCTTTTCTCCTTATGCCATATTGCAATTCATCCCACCATAAAGATGTATGTACCTTCAATCTGGTTACTGCATGCTTTACCTTCTTCTCATCATCAATCTCTTCATAGTCAAAGTATTTATCTAAATTACTTACTGAGTCAAGTAGTTCTTCCACATTCATATTTCCTTCATACATTGGGAATTCTATTTTTTCTCTGGTTCTCAGCTTGACAACAACTCTCAAGAGTCGCTCCTCCACTGCTAGTTCTCCCACAATTTATTCTGCTTCACCTTCTTAACTTTCAGCTTCAGTGGCGTCACCAAATTAGGAACTCTTCTCTGTGTTGTCTCCATGGAATGTAAACTTGCATGAAGTTGTCACATTTCCTCTTCAATGGCTACATTAACGACTGGTCTTTCTCTGTGTCTCCTTGGTGGCATGGTTCCAAGTTTTATTTCACACAAAGCTTAATTTTACCTGCTCTTTATATCACTTGATGATATCGAATAAGTCTCCTTCTTTTCTTGCTGTCAGCAGACAAAATGTGGCTCTGATACCACTTGATGCAAAGCCCCATCACCTATAGGGCTCACGCGACCTCCTGGTCTAAGGATCAATCGTCTTTGGAGCTAATTTAGCTCTTAGGTTCCTTTTGAACCCTCAAAATTATATACCACGAGAATTATCTCTTTTCCCTATGTGCATATCTGTGTTCGCAAGGGTATATTTACCTAAGTGGAGAAATCCATGTGGCCTCAGGCCAAAACCGTGGGCTAAGCTCTTAACTTGAAGGAACTTCGACACTTCAAAGCTTTGTGATTCAGGAGTTCCAATGACAAAAACCTGCAATCCACCCGAATGCCGAATTTGTAGACATCTTAACAACACGAGGACAAATGTCTCTAAATAAGCACTGGTATATATGGCTCATGTAGACTCTGAGACTTCGTAATTCGGGGATTTTACCTACTACAACACGCGATTATTCTGAATGTGTGAACTCTAAACCAGTAGATTGAATGACTGACACTTACCTCAAATCAAAGGTTGATGCTTGCTCTGCACTCCAGGCTTCAGATCTTTTCACAACAGAATACCTTAAATCTTCTGGAGTGTCGAACTGGTGAACTCGCGAATGGTGTATCAATCGACGGTCCACGTGTCCGTTGCAATTGATGGTCGATATCTACTCCAGCCTTCGGGACTTTGGGAGTTCTCGAGATAAAACACTTTACACCTCCATTCTCTCGGAATACCCGATTTTCGAATCACTATCAATCTTCTGATACATGGCCCTGATGCCAATGGTCAATATATTCTCTAAGCTTTAGAGCTTCAAAAATTTCTCGTGCTCTACAACAATGCCTTGAATCTTCCGGAAAATCAGGGTTCTAGACCATGCTTGATATGTAGACATGTATCCTCTCCTACTAATAGTCCACATTAACTTGGGAAACTTGTCTCCTCCACAAAACACACCCTAAAATTTACAAATTCGTGAAGTTCGAAGGACTTGAAGCGTTAACGCCTGTGCACCTTCTCTAGATCCAATGGTTGTGAAGAAGTTTAACTCCTCCCGAATGGATCTCTCTTGCTCATCCTCTAAACCAAAGGTGATTCTTTCGTTTGACAGATGAATCTCACTATCCTTCTTGAGCTTTGTAAAGTTTAAAAGACTTAGGATCTGGCGCATGCCTTGCACTACTTCTCTCGAGCTTGAGACTTAGAAAATCTCCTGCGCACTCCTTACGCTTGCTCACCTTGAGACTCTTTCAACACTTCTCTAAGTGTTTTCCATGCGCACACCTTGCATGGGTATTATTTGAGATTTTATACTCAATGAGTATATGTGCACTCCTTGCACTCACTCTACAAAATTTACTCTATCTCTCATGAGCTATTGAGTCTAAAACGATTCTGCCTTCGCTCTCCTTGCATGGATAGTGTGCACTCCTTGCACCACAATTTTAGAAGAGAAACAATTGAAACTTATAGAACATCAAAGGTTCATTCATTTAACCATGAAATACACACACATGCATATAAACACAAAAAACATATAACATAACATTACCTAGATAACTCAGAGATAATAAAACTCAGACATTGGAAGCAATTCTCCTTTATTATATTCCTTCAGGAAAACATTTACAAGAGTTCTTCCAGTTCTCAACTTCTCTCTTTGTAAGCACTCACAATAATATTCAAAAACAATTACAATAATCTCCAACAACCTCTTCAGGGCATAGATTACCTACATTTACACATGGATGGGCTTCTCGAGCCTTCCTTCTGGCTACTCTAGTGCTTTCACATCATAATTAAAGCATTCTACCACTAAGATTTATTACAATAAATGAATAATTACAACCCAGATATGAGTCGATGCTCAAGATCTATACAATCCTTAAGGAATTAAAGAAATTGCATTCTCCTAGATATTTTACAATGGCTAATCCCTCAAAATCTTAGGGACCTTTAATTACAATACTTTGAAAATATTAAAGTTACACACTCTCCTTGGGATAAAAAACAATTTTGAATGTGTACGTTGGATGCTAAGTTTTCCTCCACTCAACCTCATTGAATGTTGATGGCCATGCTCATGCATCACATGTCCATGTGGATGCCTCTTCAATAACACTTGGAGTAGTACGAAAACAACTAGGAGAAGGTGATATAAATCACCCAATATCATTTTCAAGCAAGAAGCTCTCATATTCAGAACATAATTATAATACAAAAAAAAGAGAAGGTTTGGCTATGGTGTATGCATTACAAAAGTTTAGACATTATTTGTTAGGCCAACATTTCAAGATGTTCGCAGATCACTCTGCTCTTAAATACCCAGTCAACAAGCCAGTGTTGGGGGGAAGAATATGTAGTCGGTTGATGTTATTTCAAGAGTTTGATTTTGAAGTAGTTATGAAACCTAGAAGATTGAATGTAGGGCCAGATCATCTGTCAAGGATAACCAATGGGGAGGAACCAAGTAGTTTGGAAGATAAGTTTCCTGATGCACAACTATTTTCAATGTATATTTTTGATGAATATTTTGTTGATATCATTGAATTTTTGAGTATAGGATTTTCCCCAAGGGAATACACCACTATGTAGAAGAAGAATTTGGTGGTTATAACTGTAGATTACCAACTGATTGTAGGAAATTTGTATAAACTAGGTGTAGATAACATTATAAGGATATGTGTCATATATCATGAATGTTCTATCATCTTAGCAGAAACACATGAAGATCTAGATGGAGGACATTGTGAAGGGAAGGATAATGCACAAAATATATTGCACGCATGATTATGGTTGCCAACAGTTTCAAAATATGAAAATGAGTATTTTTAGAATTGTGATGTCTGTTAGAGGGTAGGAAATCCATCCAGGAGGGATGAGATGCCACTGAAGCCTCAGGTAACTCTTAAAGTGTTTGACAAGTGGGAAATAGACTTTATAGGACCAATCAATCCACCAGCTAGAATATCAAGAGAAAGATACATAATTATAGTGAGAAAATATTTAACTAGATGTGTTGAAGCAACAACAATGAAATATTGCAACGCAAAGACTGCAACACACTTCCTGTTTGAAAAACTAATTACAAGGTTTGGATGCCCTATAATTATGATGAGTGATCAAGGAACTCACTTTATCAATAGTACCATCTAGGAAATGACTGAATAACTTGAGATACATCATCATAAGGGCACTCCATACCATCCTCAGGCTAATGGAACAGTGGAAGAATTTAATAAGATAGTGTATAATTCCTTAACTAAAATTCGCAATGTGAACATTGATGATTGGGATCCGAAGATACCAACAATATTATGGTCCTATAGAATGACATGCAAGAAGCTCACAGGGAAGACACCTTTCAGATTGGTGTATTGAAAGGAAGCAATAGTCCCTTTAGAGTATTTTATACATAGTCTACGCATTGTATCTATTACAAACATGACAAAAAGAGGCGCAACTCAAGAAGTATTAGCTCAAATCATGGAGTTATAAGAATATAAGATTATGCTTGGTTTCCATTAGGAAGTACATAAAGTAAAAGACAAATCTTGGCACGATAGACACATCAAAAATAAGAAACTTAAGGAAGGAGATATGGTTCTCCTCTATGATAGTAAATACTTGCAACACCCAGGGGAATTAAGGATGCATTGGATAGGTCCATATGAGATAAAGTGTGTCACACATAGAGGTGTTGTGCAACTGTAGAATCTAACAGGAAAAGATATTAAGGGATTGGTGAATGGAAGTCGACTAAATCTATATAGGGATAGTCGACCTAGTAACCCTAAGTAGTTGAGGCGTAGGAAAATACAATTGTACATAGTGTATATATAAAAAAATGAGAAAAGAAAGAAAAAAAGTAGAAAATGAAGAAAAGAAAGAAAAATGGGGAAAAAAAAGAAAAAGGAAGAAAAAACTGGAAAAAGAAGAAAAATACAAGAATATGAAGTAGATAGATATGTGTTAGAAAGGCAGTGAGATGATAATGCGCTTAACATATAGTAAGTGGTGGGACAAAATAGAATGACATAGTGTTCTATAAAAATGTGAAAATACAGAAAAAACAGTGCATCGAGATGGAAAGCGGTCGAGAAAAGAAAAAAAAATAGTGGTCGGAAATGTATAGGCACGACAAAGAATTTATGATAGGACATATAAAATAAAAAGTTGTGCATGAGAAGACTCAATATGTCATGCAACTGCTATCTAAGGAGAAAAAATCAAGTATGAGCAGGTGATTTTGAGAAGTATTTAGTAAGGATTCATAGAAACTATTGCAGGATTTAGAAGAATGGTGCCACTGAAGGTCGGAGCTCACTGCCAAATTGAAAGGAAAACACGAAGCAACACGAGATCTCCATAGGAGAAAGAAGTTGAAGTAGAAAAACATATTCAACATAAAGGAATGGTAGATGTGGATGAAATTTCATCACCCTTCATTGAACCGATTAGTCCTACCATGGTTGAAGATCAGGTTCTAGCAACATAGGAGATGGAGGTCGAGATGCAGGCAAAAATAGGAAAACGTAGCACAGAGAAGAAACCCATGCAACAACTCATATTAGGAGCACCAAAATATATGGATGAGATTTATGATGAAAGAAAATAGTTGGATGAGCCTAAAGGATAGGTCGAAGAAGCACAGAACCCTGTTGCAGAGCCACTGCAACAGTCAGAGGAAGTACTCATGGAAGATGTTACAGTCCAACAAGATTCAGATGCAGAAGATGAAGAGGATATGCACCAAGAAGCAAGGCCATCAATAGAGACAGTGAAGACAAAGGAAAATAGACGATACAAATATTGTCATGCAAACATAAATAAGAAACACTGACACCACCGTGCATACCCAAAGGAGTCATGCTCCTTCTTGGAATATTAGGATGTGTGGATAAATTGAGGTATTTAGACCATGATATTGCATATAGGGAAAAGTTACCTGATTTTGTGCCATAAGTCTATATGAAGAGGCAAGGTACAGATCCATCAGGGGTTCCAATTTTAGAGCCAAAGTAGTGGATTGCAGGGTTGTATAACACAAGTATCATGAACTTGTTGGAAATTCCCCATTTTGGGAGGGGGAAATATGTCAATTCTTGTGTGAAACAACTATTTTACTTGTTTCATGGGGGTATTCTATGGATGTATAGGTCGGTATCAATAGATGTATATTTAATTATAGATATTATAGGTTTTCCAATAGATGGAGAAAATGTAGAACAATATTTGGATGACAAGACCAAGGAGAAATCCCTGAAAGAGAAGATGAAAAAGACATATGGCATTGAGATAGGGTCCTAGGGAATAATAATTACCAAAATCAGTGAAATTGTGACAAGTTTGGAAACAAATATGATGGATTGTAAACTTCGAAGGAAATGTTGCAAGGAAGAAGCACCTGCAAGAGTCATAACAACAACCACGTAGTGTGTGAAGGGGAGTCTACTCAGTTGGACCCCATATTTACTGAATTTATTTTTGGATGATTGCAAGGATGCATAGGATCTTGAAATATAGTTCCATTATGCATGGTTGATAATAATGATAGATTTGGTGGGTTGAGAAGAACCCAAATACAACATCTTTTACCTAAGTCCAGGAAAGTGTCGCACAACTAAGTATATGACATTATGGCATACTTCAGACGCAAAAAAAAGGAAGGAAAACACCATTATATTTTATATATATTATGACAATATGCAAGAAAGGATAGCTAATACATAAAGGATATCATCAGAGGCAGTAAGGGAGAATCAAGGAATAACATATTTTAAGGCTTCCAGACACAATATGTGGATTCATGCCAAAAGGGATCCCAAGAAGGAGTGGCTACAATTAAGGTACTGTGTGACAAAAGAAGAGGTACAATGGGCCATGAAATACTAGCCTTAAGAATGGAGGGTACTAGTAGTCTCCAATAAGGGATCAAAAGGTAAGAAGAAAGTAGAAGTTGACCCTTCATATAATTCAAACAGTCTAGAAGCGAATACAATAAATGAAGAACGTGTGAAGGAAACATGGGGGAGTGCAATAGTTAGAAATCCAAGACAGAAGAACCATATCCCCTTGCCTTCAGTACAGGAGAAGGGCCATGCAAAAGTAACAAATGGAGGAGTAAAAAAGGATAAAAATGTTCCCACATATGAGGAAATAGGAGGAGGAGATCTAATAGACATGGAAATTCCAGGTACAAAAGTGCAGGCAGAGATTCTTCCCATGAAGAGGACATTATTGCAGTCAGGAGGACAACACAAGAAGATGAAGGCACATAAGATCATTCTAGAACTAACATTGACAGAAGATGATGAGGATATGGTCATAGAAAGAGTATAGGACTTCCCAATAGAGTTGTGGGATGATTCTGTGAAGAAAAAGGGAGAGATAATGAAGAATTTGATAGAGGTTAAGGACGCATTGAAAAAACTACAACTTACTACAATGTAGTAGAGAGAACAGGCACAACAACAAACTCCATAAGAAAGATCAGTTCCAATGCAGAAGATGGTACAAATAATATCAATGGGGAGTGAAAATTTTTGTATAACTCAAGAGATGTTGCAGGTGGATGAGAAGACAACACATAAGCTATTAAAAGACATCGATCACTTGCACTTGGCACTTCCCAAGGTTCCAATGAAGCTACTCTATAAACTGAAAATCAATGTCATGTAGGATATTCAATCGAGGGCACATGAAGATATGACAAGTATGCAACTGGCCAATGAAGTAAAGAGGACACTGGAGTTGAAAATCAATCACATGTAGTTTGAAAGAGATATAATAAAGAAAAAAACTGAAAAAATATAGAAAAAAGTGGAGGAAGCGCTTAAAAAAATTACTGACAGTACGCAAGAAGGGAACATAACAACATAGGAGAAAATTGAAAAGATATCACATGTTATGGAGGCATATGGGAATCACATTACAACGTTGAATGAAAAACTAGCACCAATCACTCCACTAGAGGTCAAAACACAGAGGGAGCAGGAGGTGATAGGACATAAGGAGAGTATTGCACATAACATTCAAGAAATCACAGAGCTATATGATAGGAGCACACAATTATGGACTAATATCTAGGAATATGAGAAACTATAGGAGTTAGAATAGAAGGAAGAAAGGGTAAATATTGTAGTACAAGAACTCAAGCAGAGGAAAAAATAAATGAACATATCAGATAGGTTGAAGAGTTTGAAAGAATTGAAGAACATGCAGACATAGATGGAGAGCATACATGCAGAGAAGCAATCAAGGCAGGCTAAGTTGGAGCCACTACAAGAAAGGGTAGAACAAATGTTGATTGATATTGATACAACCAAGGGGCATATTAAAAAAAAGGCTTGGAGACTGAATATTTGTTGAAGAAGAATATCACTATGCATACTATGGAGTCTATAGCAGAGAAGAGCGCATGGGTAGAAACTCGAGTTTGAGATATTGCAAGCAAATTCTACACCCTAGAGAAGTCAGTGCAGGATGAAAACACTGCTTAAGTGGCCCAGGATGAGCCACATGTGAGTGTTGGGGGCCTATTGGCGAAGACCATTTTGGGAAAATGTGAAACAATAAATGAGATAGTTAGAAAATGGACTAGAAAAGGAGTGCACAACGGAAAACAGGGAAAAGAAACACGTTGGATAATAAGGAAAAGCAACGTGAGGAAGTAGGAAAGTAAAAGGAAGGAAGGAGGAAGCATATCAACCATGAGCAAAAATTTAGAATGTGGAAAAACCTAATCCACTTAGGGTTAGGGTTTTGGTCATTGATGTGATGAATTTTAACCCATTTTTGTAGTATAAATGTGTATTGTAAGATCTAAGGAGATCGATCTAGCGAGTGATCAGAATGAGTATTATTTCTTGAGATATCTAGTTGTGGAGCTAGTTTTGGAGATGAGTTTTTTTTGAGTTGTAACTGAGGGTAACGTTTCAAGTTGTGGAGCTTGTTGCTACCTTTTTCAGCCTCACCAAAATTATTATGTAATGCATGTAGAAAAAAAACTTGATGAAGATTAATAAAGAAGCAAATAATGCCAGATATTTGTGGACGTAGCCCAGAGGGGGTGAACCACGGTAAAACATTGTGTCAATTTGTGGAATGTTACTTTTATGTCTTGCAATGGTTTATGATGAATGAATGAATCTATTATTAGTCAAATGCAGTGCGCACTAGAATAGTTATGATACTTTCTATAGAATGAATGTTAAATAAATGCATATGGTAGAATGAGAGATCTGGTAAATGTTGAAGTAGAAAGCATGCCTACCATCCTCAAAGAAACATCCCTTCCAAGTCTATAGACATCTGGGTCCTCCAATCACCCATAAATCCATCTTGGGTGATGCTTCATTGTGCACCCTGTGTGCAGTGTTTCCTTCTGGTCTCCAGAAGGGATGATGGTTTGTAGGGTTTTTTTGAAAACTTAAAGTAGAACTCAGGTCAGCCCAAACACTCCAACAATAGAAATGAGGAGAACTTCAATTTTTCCATAATTTTGAACAATCTTGCAATAATATCCCATTAAACCCAGGATACCGCACAAATTTTTAAGACTTTTAGAGAAAGTCGAATTCTTCACAGTTTATATTTTCTTAGGATCCACACATACACCATCCTTTTCAATAATATGTCCCATGTACTCTGCTTTAGAAGCTCAAAAAGAACATTTAGATTTTTTGAGAAAGAGTTTGTGTTGAGACAATAAGAGTAATACTTTATCCACATGGTTCAAATGGGCTTACCGAGTTTTACTATAGATGAGAATACCATTAAAGAAAAATAAGAAAAAATGATAGAGGAAAGGACAAAAGACATTATTTATTAGACTTTGAAAAGTGGAAGGTGCATTACACAGGCCAAAGGGAATGACAAAGAACTTATAATGTCCCTCATTAGTTCGAAAGGAAGTTTTTTGAATATCGACCTCTTTCATATTTATATGGTGGTAGCCAAAATGTAGATCAAGTTTAGTAAATTACTGAGCACCACTCAATTCATCCAAAAGGTCATCAATGATAGGAATGGGAAATTGATCTTTGATGGTAATTTTGTTGAGGGTGCAAAAATCAGGACACATGAGTCATGTGCCTTATTTATTGAGTACCATAACTATAGGGGAAGAATAAGGGTTGGTACTAGGATGGATAACACCCACTTCTAGCAATTCATGAAAAAGTTTCTCAATTTCATTTTTCTGTGCAAAGGGATGATAATAAGGGTGAATATTGGGAGAAAGACTTCTAGGGACAAGGGGAATGGAATGATCATGTGTGCCATGGGAAGGGGGAAGTCCTTGAAGATTTTCAAAACATATTGGTGTTTGGAGAGGAGAGATTGGAGGTCGAGATGAACAATAGGTGAGGGGGTCTCAACTACCTGAATGGAATGGATTTGGCAAATAATTCCATAATGATTTTTTTTGAGAACTTTTCCATTCCATGGGAACAAAGGATCTCAGGGGAGCTTACCATGATTCCCTGGAGCTGATATTGATGTCCATCCTGTTGGAATTTCATGGTTAATTCCTTAAAATCCATGACGATGGGGCCTAGTGTGCGTTACCATTCAACATTGAGCACAATGTCATAACCACCCTTGTCAATAGTAAACATATCACATTTCAAGTGGTACTAACCAATTTTTAGGTGCACATTTTCACAATCGCCCCCACGTTTCATGGAACGACCATTAACAATTATAATTTGAAAATTGTTGATTGCATGAATATAACACATGGTCTCTTGATAAATACATCGATGAATGAAATTATGGGTGTTTCCACTATCTACTAGGATAAAGACATTCCTATGATTAATGTAACCAATAAAATTAATGTTTTGGGGAGAATAAAGAGGTTAGTGCACTATAAGGAAAAGACCCTATAGCGGAGGTTTTTGCGGAATCCCCTATAAAAATAGCCCAAAAATCAGTTTATAGGGGAGGACACTAGAGGAGGTGAGTGGGTGAAGGTTTTAGCGAATGATTTTTTACGGTGCTTTTATAAATACATAATGTGCCAGTTGATTTTCTACTATGGATGCACCACTGCTCTAAAAAATGGCATGCCGTGGTAGGGTTATTTCAAATAAAAATACACTCTGGTGCGGTACTTAAATACCAATGCACCGGTTGTAATGCCCCATATTTTGACCTTAGGTAGTTAGAACATTGTTGTTTACTAATCTTGATAATTCAAAGTTTAGCATTTGTTTAGAGTCACTTAGACTTTGTTAGACATTGATATGTGTATCTCTAGGCCTATTTGTATGTCACATGATATATGCTCATGAAAAAGATAGTTATTTGATTTGTTAAACATGAAAATTAAAATGGGCAAGTTCAGTACATGTATACCAATTCACATTATATTGTGAATGTATAATAGATGCAATGCATGATGTAAATAGGAAAAACATACTAGATGCAATGCATGATGTAAATAGAAAACATTTCTTAATTGGAAGTCCATGCAAAAAATGGATTCTTATACAAATTTGTGATGTATCTACATCAATATGTGTTTTTGGTGAACTAACCTACAGGATGATGAGGTGTGTGATAGCCAAATGACTATAGTATTGAGGGTAACTGGATGTCAGGGAGACATCAAGAAGATATTATGTTCTATAAGTTGTACTTATTATTTGATTTATGATTCGAAATATTACTATGATCTATGGTGTAAGTGTGGTTTTGACAGATACACGCATCTACCCAGAGTGGATGTTTGATGACGTGACTCTAAGAACAAGAATTGCAATGCGATGGCTCGGACATAGGGTGTTGCTCCTAGTTCTATGAGGAGGGGTGGAGGTATTTCCCACCATTTATCCTTCAAACCATAGAGTCATGGGAGGGATGTGTAAAGTCATGCTCCCCTAGACGTGAGATGACGACTACTAGTTGCCTATTGTGGTGCTTGGCTCTAGATGTAGGACACTTCTCTTACCACCCAACCTCGAGTTAGGTCAATATAGTTGACGCCCACCTAGTCCAATAGAGAAAGGATGGCTGGTAACATATGCAGGTTAGGAAGGAAGGATGTTTCGATGTTAGATGAGAATACCGATTGGGGATTAAAGATGCCAACGTTGTTTAATTCAATTTGTTTCCTACCACATGTTTAAAACCCTCTTGACTAATGGTATTTTAAGTGTGACAATGAGTTACTGATGAATTAGTATACTTAGTTCGCTAAGATTATTAAATGATAAATTACTTGATCTGTTGTCCCACATGTCTTAGTGATCATATAGAACTATGCACCAGAAGCAATGATTGTTTAATATTAGTATACATGCATGATATATGTGTCCGCTAGCTACACACACACATACCCTCTACCCATGTACACTAGTATAAGTAATTAATGCATTAATTATTAAAGTAAGTTATTAATTATTTAATTGAATGTTTATTGAATATGTAAATTATATTGCATACAAATATCTAGAAGCATTAAATACTTTGACTTTATTAGATAGGTAAGTGTGATGAATTAAATGAGCATGGTGGAGTGTTATAATATCTTTGGAAAGTTATCAAATAACATTTATTATCTAGCATGAGAATAAAGACTTTTATTTTATTTATTGTTGTTTAATGCAAGTCATTTATATTTAGTTTTATTTTAATATTTTCCCCAAAATATATAGATAAGGGAGGTTGATGGATAATGGATGAGGGTGGTTGAGAGACTTTGGGAAGTGTGTATGGAAACTTGATAAATAGAGAAGAGCAGAGGATGGAGAGTTTTGGAGCATGATGAGAGGTTGTGAAATTCTTGGAAGAGATGATTCTTTGTGATAGTTTTCTTTGAGCATTTGTGGCCTTTGTCGCTCTGAGTCATTGGCATTTACGGAGGGCCAAGAAACCGAAAGGTTTCTTGGAGCTAGGAAGCCGGCTAGGCTCCTAGTTGGCAGGGAGGATTCCGTTGTTTCACTCTGGGAAAGCGGGAAAAGAATACTTGGAAGCGCCCATGACTACATTACAACTGATGAGCTTCTACAAACTAAGGAGGAGGTATTTTTCAGTGATATTTTGTTATTGATATTTTGGGTATACTTATGTTTTAAGTTCTTATATCTTAAAGCTAGCCTACTACTTATTTCATCATGTTATTAGATTTATTATTGAAAGGTTGTAGAAGAAATGTGTAAATAAAAACCAATGAAATAATGCTAAAACAACGTTGTTAATGTGTAAGTATTTAAATAAATAGTTAATTGCTTAGAATCTTGTGGAAGGGTGCTACACTGGTGCGCCCCATTTCTCTAAGAAATGGTGCACCGTAGTAGGGTTATTTAAAAAAAATATATACTTGGGTGCACTACTTAAATAAATATGCACTAGTGTGTCTAATAATTGAGTGCACAATAAATGGGTTAAATAAAAAAACATTTACCAGGCATAAAATTCATTTTTACCTTTTTCAGTGTTGTAGATCTTTCAAGCGTCGGTGCAACTTTTTCCTCTTTGAAGGGCCTTGCTGTCAATGCTTCCCTTGCTTTCCTTCCTTCCGTTCATTGCTCAGTGCATGGATTTTGATTTTCACCAAACGATGGATAGATTTGGCTTTTTGGACTACGTGGAAACCATGCATCCTCGATGTGGAATTTTATAGGTAATGTATTTATTTCCTTATAACTTAAACTTTTAGAGGATTAAAATTCAAAATTCAGTTGAATTTCTACTATTTTTTTCTTTCTTTTTTTTGGCACAGTTCATTCGAATCATTTGGCTTGCACCATGGATGGTTCACCTTGAAAATGTATAGGGTGCATTGAAATACCATGCCTAATTTTTTTCGACAGTGTGTTTGTAAACTCTAACTCACCTCTGCATTGGGTAAACTTTAACGCATTGGTGCGTAATTTTTCTGACGCACCACCTAAAATAATATAGTTGTTTCTTCACAGTGCGTCGAAATAATGTTAATGCACCGAGGTGTTACGTTAAGCGATGCACTGCATAAATCAGATATATTATTATATGCAGTGCGTTGGTAAACATGCACATCGGTGCGTTAATGATTACCCAATGCATTGTTGTAAAAAAATAGAGCTTAAATGACAAAGTACTGTAATTATCAATTTTTAAAAAATTATTGATGTGGTGCACATCCTTTCCTGTAATGCACCGGTGCATGTCGAAAAAGGTTACGCACCCCAGTAACAATTTTTTTAAAAATGGTTTTACGGTGCTTTAGGATTTTAAGTTTTTATTATTTTATGTGGTGCATCGATTAACCTTAACGCATTGGTGTGGTAAGGTTATACAATGCACCACATAAAATAATATAACAAAATTTATACAGTGTGTTATGATACATGTGCACACCATAGACGATTCTCACAAGTAATATACACACTGTGTGTGGTGCTTGACTATTTTTTGGGCGCACCAATGATGAAATTTACTTATTTTTTGAAGAAAAATATTTTTTCGTATTTATAAATAAATTTCTCATTTACTAAATTATTTTTATGTTTTATGTATGAGGCTGATGTATTTTATATGTTAATCATGAATATAGAGAAACATCAACAACAAGAGCAAGGGGTTGACTTGTACAATGTTGTACGGGATTGGGAGGCGAGGGAGAGGGAGAGAGATTTGTACATTCTCTCTATTATTGCACTGACCCAATTCCTCTTGAGGAATGTAGGCCTCTTGAAGTACTATGAGGAGGCTACATCCCTGAAGGGGCACTCCGAGTTCTTGGTGCAATTGATCCATCGATGGGATGTCCACCACCAGGCTTTCCGTGTCAGTCCTAATCAATGGTACCAACCCACTGAGGAGGATATATATTTTATCACTGGGATATCCATGAGAGGGGAGTATTTTCCATAGTTCCCTAATGTCCTAGTCGATGTTTCAGCAGAGAGTCATCTCATGTAATCTCATAGATATATTTGGGTTGATGTACTCTCTCCAACTGATTTGTCTGGTGGAAAACTACAGATTTATTCTTTCGATGCAGAGGAGGTTATATGTCTCTCATTGTTAGTGACGACCATTTCACACTTTAACAGTGATGTGAAACACATTAGTTGCACTCTTTTGTATTATTTTGATTCTTTGGTATAGAGGCCATGACTTATCAGATGGTCTTCCATTTCTTTTTGGTAGTTTTGTATAGATCTAGATAGATCTTGTGCTATGATACATGGGAGAGAAAACTTCCCTTTTTCTTCAGAGTTGTTTTGTTTCTTTTTTGAGATGTTTCCTGTAATACCCCGTTTTTTAGCCCCATATTAAATAATGTATTTTGTTAATTTATGAAAGACTAGAGTTCCCAAACAATTAAAAGAGACCAATGTTCCTAGGAAATGTAATGTTTTGATCATTATTAATAATAAATACATCACTGGCTGCTAGACAGACAAGGGAAAGAGTTGTAGGGGCCTATGATTACATAAGAAAAGGGGATTGAGGGGTTAAATATTTATTTTATATTTTATTTACCCATTTCTATTTTATTGGAGAATATCAGTTACATGAGCTTCTTGGGGGAAGGCCATGTGGTTCTTTTTTTCCAAGAAATATATAAACCCATTTTTGGTTTGTTTGGGGGTTCACTCACTCATTGTTCATTGTTCATTGGTCACACCTTTCATATTTTTCTCTCTCCATTCATTCTTTCATCCACTCCTCATTCCTCATTCATTTTGATCTTGTCTTGGGGAGGAAAAACGAATTGTTGGAGAGGAGACATTTTTTTGTTTGTTTGTAATGACTAATGGTGTATCCCAGCCATGAATTAATTCCTTCGTGTATGATATGAATTGGCATGTGTTAATATTTTCTCACAGTTGTGAATTCTAAGAGTCCTAGCATGGAGATTCCTGACCAGATGCATTGGAGCCCTGGAATGAGGTGGATATCCTGAGGGACTCTGTGGTAGAGAAGGAGGTCTAGTCTCTTTGGTTGTGTAGGATGGATAAAAGAGAGCAAGTTTACTCCAAATTGTTGTGTATTGAGAAACACATGAGAGCTTGAATGATGACTGGTTTGGGAAGCTGAGTGACACCCTGGAACCGTCCTTGTGGATTCCTAACCCTAACTTAGGGGTGACATTGTTGTTGAGATTTAGAACAACAATGTCTACGATTGGGTGGAATGTCCTTATTCTACATCCAATTGGTGATTCATTTCATTAAATTTAAGTTTTCTCTGTCATGGTTTTATTTACATGTATAATTATTTTTGTTGTGTATTAATTATAATATTTGAGATTAATGTTTATAATGTGCATTGTTGCTAGTTATTGTTGTGTATAGAATTATATTCATTTATTTTATGTTGTAGCATGAATATTTATCTCTGCATGTGAATATTTCATGCCTCTTTTTTAATTAAAAATTTATCATAATTCAAAATCAATCCATAAGTGAGTTTTGAAGTAGCATGACCAACCTGTGAGTGGTTGGGTACATCACATTTCCGGAGACGAGGCCTACTTTTGTTCGTCATCCTTCTAGATTGATGACTTAGGTGCATATGCACATGTGGGGCCACTAGCCAGTGAGGTCGATCACATGTTTGTGATGGTGCCACATCCTTATGCAGGGTTGGATTGGTGAGGATGTCTGAAAATCCTCTTCACACCAGATGAGCCACCGAATGCTAGAGGTAATATTAGTGTTTTGTTTAAATTCAATTATTTTCATTTTATTGTCTTACATAATTAGAATAAAATTAATTCTAACACGTTCTTTAACTTGTTTGATTGAATTGTTTATAGAAATTGTCTAATTATTGTTATGTACTATATATTTTACAGATATTGGCACATTCCTTGGGGACATTCCTCCTGACCCAATAGATGTGGATGAGTATATTCCTGAGGCCATGACAGGTCAGGGCCCTTAGGTGTAGATACCTGGCTGCATGCATTATAGGTCAGATACCAGATTCAGGTTGGAGTTGGGCAACCAACTCTGTGCACTTTTGGTTGAGGTGGGAGTCTGCCCTGTGCTGATGTGAGACATCAACATAGATCCTATGCTCTTGGAGATTTGGAGGGATATGTCACATGATATGATGCCTCTTATGCATCATATCATCAGAGCTTCCATGCTACTAGCAACGAGGAGGGTTTTTGATGCTACACACTCATTTAGTACCCCTTATGTTGATGTTTTGGTAGTTGCGAGAGATATTAACCTCCATGGATAAACCTTTTAATAGAATATAATATTCCGGAAGCAAGAGAAAACCTAAACAGATGTGTGAAAACCATGGAAGACAAGTCGACCGAACATAATAG
>SNQJ01S0006159.1:230131-262606 GCA_010110895.2 Picea sitchensis | reverse complement strand
ACAAGTGATGCAAGTATATAGTGACAGTATATAAAATGAGTTAGCACATCAGATAGCACAATCCATTAATAAACATTACAAACATGCCCATGGATAATAACCATATATTTGCAAGATATCGATAGGACGGGAAATGATTATTTCTATTAATAATTGATCAACAGAAGTATCAACATTACAGACTTCCGTGTTGACACTGTTCAAAACCAATAAACCAAGTTCCTTCCAACTAGGTCTCCACCACTTCAATCCTCCACCAAAGGCAAGCTCATAGAAAAGAGATAATGAGATCCTATTGACAATAAGGGAAGAGCTTGGGGGCTGGATACTAAGTTCAGACTTGAGGGACAAAGGGATGCAGACTCAATATGAAGTAATTTCTCCAGAGTAACTTTGCTCTCAAAGTTGAATTCTTTCTCTCTCTTTTTCCATAGCTTGAAATTGTTCTCTTATAGCCTCCAGAATGCAACTGAAGGGCCAAGTCAGAACGTTTCCAGTATATGGAAGGCCAAAGATCAGAGATCATTTGTCGTGACATGGAAACTTGACCTCATTTTGTATTTTCTGGCACAAATCTTGATATACACGAGTTGTAGTGGAGAAACAAGTGCATACACATCTTGCAAAGCAGTTAGGGAGCGTATATGTGGAAAAATATATATTTTTGGCTTTGGATTTATCAAAAGGGGGTTGATAAGTCTGCATAGGGAAATGGAAAAAGGCCCTCTATGCAAGATAGAAATGGTGAGGAAAATTTTTCTATAATAGATGCCCCCTAATGTGTGATATCAGAGGAGTATCTGTGATGGATGAAATACATTATAAAGAACCCAGAAGTGGAGTGGTAGAGAACCAACTAGACAAACTCAATTTCTCATTACATTATGTGCTGACTTTGCATACATGGCTACCAAGAATGCAATGTAGATCCATGTGGAAAATATACCAACAAGTGTTCATGGCCATGAGTAGGCAAGTATAAATGAGGTTACATTCCAATAGTTGTCATAGTCACGAACAAGGCCCAGTGAAACCAGTCTCAAAATCAATCTAAAGATAACTGTATACCATGGAGTACAATCTAATTTCCCATGATCACTGAAGTCAAATAGGTACTGGTCCAATGAAATGGAAGAAACAGATCAGGAAAGCTACGTCCACAAAGTGATGTCTTCAAGTCTTCAATACAATCCACCAATGGTGCAAGTCTACATCATGTGAATAAATGAGTTGACGTCAAACACGATGAGACATCGCTTGATTACCAGTCATTGAGGTATACCGCTAACAAACACGAGACAACCTACCAATGATTAAAGGAGGTATCAAGGCATCGAGTACATCTCTACAAATGTGAACAAAGGAGCCGGTGTCGAACACTTGAGAGATCCATTGATCAGGAGACATTGATGTATTCCCATATGTAAATGGCGAGAGAGCCTGCCACTAATGACTACAAGCCTCAAGGTACTCATAAAACTCTAGGTCTCGTATCCAAAATACATGAGCTGAAGTCGATGGAAAGAGACCTGCTGAAAGGAGAGAATTAAGGCATCTCTCATCAGTCAGCACGAGGAACAAAGAAGTAGCTTCATGATTTGGTGGAGATCGGATGAAGAACATGTTCACGAACCAACCACCCTGTGCGTCTTTCGTGTGTGCCAAATGCAAGCGGTACACGAAAAAGACCCTCTGAATAGCAGCCAATGATGAAAACTACTGAAAAACATGAGGAAAACACCAATAAGGCTAATGGCATCCAAGACACTACACGAATCCCAAAGTGTGAATAGATGTCTTGTCGTTGAACACAAGGGAAACCACCCAATCAACGACCCATGATGAAATGTCGATTGTTGGGTTCAAAATGACCTTCCAATGATGAAAGTATGGCCATGGTGCATCATAAAACCAAAGTTTCATGTGATTTTGAGACAAACTAAGGGTATGGCTGACATGAAAAGTCAAGATTTACGAGGACTGGCTGACACAAGTTGATAGACTTCCTTTGAACAAGAGCATGAGACATACGATGGACTCCGGTAGCATAGACTTAATGATGTGACAACTAGATGCAGGAGGCATCCATAATGTTCTCTATAGGGACTAGAAGAGTAACCAGTCGGTAGAGAAAACTTTGTAGTGGGATCAGCTTCCTAAGGCCATGCTAAACCCAAAATTATGATGACACACAGACTTAATAACTTTGTGCTCTGTTCAAAGGCGACACGATTTCTTCCAATTACAATATGGTTCTCCCTTCCCGCCTGTCTTTTTTTGTTTTTTCATAACAAGTGAATGCTATGATACAGAGGAGGGAACGAGTGTTGCAAGTAAGCAAAACTAGTTCCAGCATTGGAACATACCTATGCTCAATGCAAGGAAATGCATGCGGGAGATGGACACTCGGGGTGATGTTCCTTCTAGGGTATAGGGTGTCAAATTGCGAAGGATATAAACAAGGCTCTACTTGGTTGAGGATGCAAACTTCTTGGGCCATGGTTTATAATGCAAAGCGAGAACCGGCTAAAGGCTCAATACTGCAAGCAAGGGCATGGGATGCAATCACAATTTAACGCCAAAAAATGTCCTTTTTTATATCTTTTAGTCTACTTGGTGTGAAAAAGGGTTAAACTTGTGCCAAATATGCGTCTTTTCAAATCCAATTTACGAGTGTGAAAAAGACAAGTTCACTTGACGATCTTTTCCATTTTTGATAGCATGTTGGAAAAGAGGTTAACTAAGACTCATGATCTTTCAAATCTAATTTTAACGAGTGTGAAAGGGAAAAATCACTCGACGATGTTTTGAATTTTTAATAACGAGTCAGAAAAGAGCTTAACTAAGACTCGTTGGGAGATTCTAGGTAGAAAGTCATGGGGGAGGCCAAGGATCCCTTGCGGACCTTCTATGGAATGTTGGTATCTTACGAAGAACCGACACAAGATTGGGAAGACCCAAATCTCTCCAATTTGAGGAGGGAAAAGTGCTACCAGAGGTTATCGTCTCCGTGATATATTGGATAATTTCTCTTCCTAGAAAAGACATAGGCGAAGGAATTGGATACCCCATGAGACCACCCCAATAAAAGGGAACCTCGTCAAGAATTTGAGGGAGAGAACTCGGGAAGAGTAAAACTCTCTCTTGTTCAAAAGGTGAAGTACTAGAAATGCTAAGGAGATGGCATAGAAGGTATAGAACTAGAACCAGAAGAGAGGGATCGACCAAGAATTGCATTGGCACGATCACTTCCTTAGACTTGTCACTCTCTAAGAGAAGAGTGGGGTCGATCGAAGATTATATCAATATGACCACTTTCTCAACCATTGGTTGAATAGGATGCGAGACAATAAGCTCAAGAGGTGAATCACCCCAAAAAATAGGAGTGTTGTCGGTCGAAGATTGCATCGAAACGACCGTTGGTTGAACAAGATGTGAGACAATAAGGTCAAGAGGCGTATCACCCCTGAACATAGGAGAGGTGTCGGTTGAAGATTGCATCGACACGATCAAAGGTTGACTGTGATTTGAGACAACAAGGTCAAGAGACGCATCAAACCCTAAAGGAAAAGGGATGTCAGCCGAAGATTGCATCGACATGACTGTTGTATCAACCAAAGAAGGAGCGTAGTGTTGTGAAACCATAGATGCCTCAGAACCTGAAGGGCCCTTAGGTGAGCCCCATGCTTATGGTATCCCATCATTAAAAGGACACAAACGAGTAAGGTGACTTCCTTCACAAGTCCCGCAAAGGAATCTAGGGTTACGACTGAGACGTCTAGGCTTCTCAATCATATGAATTCCCCCAGCATGACTTGCAGTGGCTGGTGACATTCTCTCATCATAACTTGTAGAGGCTTTTAGCGAAACTCCAACATGATTAGTAGAGGTTGATGATGGATCCCCAAAATGACTAGCAAAGGTTGGTGATGTATGTGTAGTGTGACTAGCAGTGACCAGACATGTGCCCCCAGCATGAATTGCAGTGGTTGGTTGCGGGTTTTCAACATGACTTGCAGAGGCTGTCGACCAATATCCAACATGACAAGCATAGGTTGGTGATATAATGCCAGTATGACACATAGTGACTGGACTTGCGGTGGTGATGAATTGTGGCATTTGAGACCAAGGTCCAAGGAAAGATTGGTTCTGAGAAATTGCAGGCCAGGAAGGATCCTGGTTTACACCCTGTCCCTGTCCAACAGGATAGTATCCTCCTCCATACTAATTCATAAAGAGTTATAAGGGAATCAACACTGATGAATTCACTTGCGAAGGGAAAGCGACATGACAAGGGTTGCTCATGTGAGGATATATGTTTCCCCCAAGCGAAGGAACTTTGTGAGGGGGGTTGCCCATACTATAAAAATAACTCCCCCCAGATGAAACACCATAGGACAGACGAAGGTCCACTATGGGAAAAGTGTTTGTAGGAACTGACATAGTGGAAGAAGGATAAGTGGACAGAGTGTGATAAGTAGAATGATTGCTTAATTGGGCACTTACTTCTCACATAGTGGATTCGTAGGAAGGAAGATTCCAACCTCCTACCATAAGAGGTGTTTGAAGGATATGACTCCCTCCAAACGGAGAGGCATAAGAAGGAGGCATCATGCCCCTAGACCCAAAATTTGTATTCACATAAGGAGGCGAGACAAAGGATGGCAAGTGTGAAGACATATCAGACATCCCAAATGAAATACTGGAGGAAAGACGGAGGTCGGCCATGGGAAAAGTGTTCGTATGAACTGACATAGTGGAAGAAGGATAAGTGGACAGAGTGTGATAACTAGAATGATTTCTTAATTGGGCACTTACTTCTCACATAGTGGATTCGTAGGAAGGAAGATTCCAACCTCCTACCGTAAGAGGTGTTTGAAGGATATGATTCCCTCCAAACGAAGAGGGATAAGAAGGAGGCATCATGCCCCCAGACCCAAAACTTGTATTCACATAAGGAGGCGAGACAGGGGATGGCAAGTGCGAAGACATATTAGACATCTCATGAGAAAAATGATTATAGACCCAAGGCATTGACTGAGTACCATAATTCTGCATACCATTATAAAAAGAGGACGGATTTTCCCCATGAACGTCATGGGGGGGTAGCAGTAAATGAGGGAGCAAAAGGAACTCCACTATCCATGATAACAAAGACTCAACACTAAACAAAGTAGAACAGAGGTTTAGTTTATGTTTTCTTTAACCAAGGCGTCGGTGGATGGATAGGGTTAGTTTTAGTTTTTATTGCCTATTCAATTGTTGATTAGATTTTTCTTAATTAGTTGTTGATTAATTTATTCATTAGTTTACTTTGTCATGCTTTAATTTATGTTTTAAGCATTTTCCTTATTACATTTCTGAATTGTTAAGATAGAGCTAGTTTAGTTTATGTTATGTAATTTCTTGCTTATATTTAGATTGCAATTTCAAGTTGTAGTTAATGAATGAATTTAGTATAGTATAAGTTTGTTTATATTAGTATAGAATGCATTTGAATTTCATAGATTAGAAAACAATTTCTTGTTTTCATAGAAGAGATAGTTTCTTTCTTTCATAGTTTAGAAAATAGTCTTATTTGCTACTGTAGGATAGATAGACTTTGCTTTGATAGATTAGATAGTAGTTTGCTTATAATAGATGAAGAATTAGTTGTTAATCTTTATTTCTTTCAATAGAATAGATTTCCTTTCATGCATTGCATTGAGCATTTAGATTTCCTTTCATGCATTATAAATAGTTTTGCATTAGTCATTTAGCTCACTTGCCTCTTAGGCTAGATAGTTGTTCAATGAGAAGTTTTACTTTGATTACTTGTAGTAGTTAGCTTCCTTTGCTTGTCTTTTTATCTAGTAGGTTAGTTAGGTTCCTTTGCTTACTTGTGTTTTGCTTTAGTAGGTTAATTAGGTGTCTTTTCTTACTTGTCTATTTTCTTTAATAGGTTAGATAGGTTCTTTTGCTTACTTGCTTATTTATTTTCTTTCATAGGGTAGTTTCTCATTGAATGTAGGTTGGCAAGTTAAATAATTTTTCTTTTGTCATTTTCTTATTATGCTTAGTGTTTGCTTTTTCTTATCATTAAACTAGTTTGCTTTACATAGAGTTTTCATTTGCTTTCCTAGGAACTATCCATCGACCCTTGGCCCAAAAGTACTTAGGTCACCTAGTTTCATTTTGCTTAGTAGGGTTTTCTCATTAGATAGTTTTTCTTGAGTAGATTAGCCTTAGATAGCTTCCTTCCTTAGTTAGACTATACTCCTACCATCCCTTCTACCTTTGGCATGTTGATACTGAGAGGGGGGTGAATCAGTATCAAGAACAATTGAAAAACCTTTTTCAACTTATACTTAAACCATTCAATTATATCCAATGAACAATTAACAATAGTATAAGAGTTACACCAATACACCACAATACACCATGCACAATATATGAGAAATAATCAATAGTTTTGTTCAAGGGAAGTAATGACTTCCAAAGGTAGCTACAACTTCCAAATGTAAAGGGAGGGATAAACCTACAAGAGGAAGATACAATCCTACAATATCAAGAGATATTTTAAATCTCTATCCTTGCCTCTTCCTTCCACCCAAGAATATATGAGAGATTATAAAACTTTATTCAATTCTGGTCTGTTCAGAAGACCTAATTTGTACAGCATGCCCCGTGCTCAATATTTAACATCGGATTCTGAAATTCGCACACAAAAAACTACAGTCCGTACTCTTTCCAATGGAAGTGGTCCCACTATATTTGGAGTCTGTATGAAAAAGTTATGACTATTTTACCCATAACACCTATTTATTGACTAGTTTCAGGACTGGTCACAAACCCTATATTCCACAGAGTGTATCTCCATAATTATAGCGAATCAAGAGATGACATTTTTACCAGAGGTACCTTGATATGTCTTCTAAATACCATAGCGATTTAACCATCTGAATCGTTCTAGAAAAAAAGTTATAGAAAAAATGGTAAGATGACCTGAAAATAACATACCTTAGAACACATCACCAAAAGACTTCATCCTCCCTTGAAATCCGGCCTTCTTTTTCTTCTTCTTCCCTCCTGAAATTCGACATAAAATGAATGTATAGTGTTTTGTTTGCTTTTACCATTTATGTCAATTCCTTTTTAACATTAGGGCCGACCCTGACACTTTCTTGTTGGTGGTTCTTTCTTTATTATCTTCCAGAGGGCCTACATGTACAATTCACTTTGTCATCTTCAAGAAATTCATTTCTCCTCAACCACTTGGATCCACGTGACATACCACATACCACGGAAACAACATGATGTATGCTATAAATCCATGGGGTGTTGTATCTGCATGTCCATTTCCTTCATGTCCAAATAGCTACATCCCAATCTTGTGGTCCAAAGAGCCCCATGACTAGGGTTGTCCAGCAGGCAATCTTCCAACATGGCATATGTTTTTAACAACTCTAGGTTCTTACCCTGGGTTGAAAATTTAGTGGGGTTTTAATGTGTTTTTTAGATTGCATATAGAACACCCATCAATGTGCTTGATAGATGTGTATGTTATAACAATGTTCATTAGATGTGCATTTTCCTGTTGATCATGATGATGTGCTTAATTAATTTATATGTTGATGTTTAGTTGTACATTGTTGGGTCATGTTAGATATGTTTATTTAGCTGCTTGTTATATGTGTATGTTAAATGATGGTTGTTATATGTGTGTGATGATGATTTTAGACAATGCTTTTGTTTTGTTAGATTTGATCACAATGATGATGCCTTTTTATATTATTAGATGTTTGTGCTATCTAATTAATGACATTTATATGTGCTAGAGGTATATATAATTAGTGATTTTTGTGAATTTAAATGTGTATTTTAGATGATGTTTATATTTTTTACATGGTCATAATAATGATGTTTATTTTTATTAATTGATCTCTATTATAGATAATGTATTGGTGAACTTACGGATCATACCAATTATATAAAATTCCAACCATAAAATGTTTGGCAAAATGTTTCTAAAAACATGTTGTTATGAATTTATCATGAAAATAATTCTCAAAATTTTATATTAAACATGAAAAGACATATAAATATATTCAAATAACAATATAAAATTCTATTTCAATCCATCGCTCATTACAATCACAAATAATTTGAAGATAAATGCATTTAGCCATCAAATTGACTGTGAAAAAACTAAAATTGTTCAAAGTTTTTTTTTTTTTTTTTTTTTTTTTTTTTTTTTAAAATATTAATAAAAAACAATATAATTAGATAAATAAAGATAACAAAAAGATACAACAATAGTATAAATGATGAAATAAAACTTGTACATATCACTCTTTGTTGTCATTACCCTTCTTATCTTCCTCACTTGGCATGATAACATTGCTTTTCTCAAAATATGTTTTGATCTAGGTTCATGTCTTAATAAAAACCATAATCCCTATCCAACACTTTTGGGTAAAAAAAACACTTGGTTGCAATATTTTTGGAAAACATAAAGCTTCTTAGATCCATCCCACATATTTCTAGAGTTGACCTGAGATCATCCCATTATCATGGTATTCCTTTAAATTATTCCGATCAAAAGGTGTCCCACCACTTGAACCTAAAAATAACACATTCAAAAGAAGAGAAGTCCACTTTAATGATCTCTTGTATCTTTCCAACATAACCTAACTTCCCTTGTATTAGATTTTGATTGCGGTGGATAGCGTGACTAGATTGGTCAAACTCAACTTCCACTCCACAGACTTGTGTCATGTGTCCCACTTAATCGACATCCTCTTTGTGAAAATGATGTCTATATTCTCACATATATGGGAACAAATGAACCTTTAAAAAAGTGAAAAAAATCACAATGGCATGTGTCTAATAACCCGACCAATAAAATATAAAAATATAGATATTACAATTCAAAGGTGCATTATGGAGTTAAAAATGTACACACATAGATTATTACTGAGTTGTTGCACCTAATCCCTATGTTTAGTGCATCCTCTTCAACATAGGTAACGACTAGATGCACCATATTTCTCTTTGACTTGGTCAACAATCCAACTATTGGAGCATATCATTTAGCATATTTTCTTTTAAATTATGAAGATAAGGCATGATTCTACAATTCAACCGTCTGAATTATTTCATGTCATTGTCCCATTTCATCCTCTTATGTTTGTACAATGCAGCCCACACAATTGTGTTTCCTCTAATTGTAAAGAATGAATTTATTGGTGGAACCAATTTATGAGTTTAATGATGTATATGTTCATGAAATGAAACCGGCATATAGTACGTATGAGATCAAAATATGCATTACGAAGTTCATTGTGAATAGTTACTATGTATAATTTTGACAAACGTTGAGTCACTTACTCTTTATCAAACGTCTTTTCAAACTCGTTTGGATATCCCTTCTCTTTTGTCTTCATCCTTTTCATCATCCCAAATCGTGCACCTGAATTGTGTTGTCAATTTTCTTGATATACTCATTGGAATAATAGAAGAAGACTCACCATATGATATGTAACCCTCTTCTATATACCCCTTTGGTTTTTCCCTCTGTCGAACAAATCCTTTCAATTTATTCATGTACCTCTCTAAGAGAACATCCAATGATAGGAGACCACTTTGACTAATTCAACCTCATCTACTGGGTGAATTAGAAGATGAACCTGCAAATCCATGAAACTCATGTCCACAATAATTCCTTCTCAAACATACAAACAATCTCAACTATCTCTTGATGTCACCGTGGAATTCTAGAAATGGCAGATCTCCTTTGATGTGATCCAATGTACAAGTGAAAATAATTTAGATATGGCACGTCATAGCTCCCAAGGGAAGTCATAGTTCACACACCCATTACTTTTAGTAGAGGATAATGGAACTACAAATTAAACACATACAAATTAAATATGTTTTATCCCATGACATACAAATTAAAAAAAGCAATAAAAACTTGTTTTTGACATACATACTCTTAGAAGGGTCAAATGGTCATGTGATTTCAAACCAGACAAATAATTCCATAGTGGTACAGTAGTGAAGACCCATATAAAGAAGACACCTTCACACCAAATATAACTTCCTTTGTAAAATAAATATCATCTTTATTCAAAATCCATGGGACATCACCTTCTTTGAAAGACCAAGAGGGACCAACCTCTCTACTTTCTTGTCTTGGCCAATGTTTTCTTTTAGTTTTTTGAAGAAATAAGATCTCTCTTAAAAACCAATGTGTCACTTTATTTTGATGATATGTGACTCCATAAATAAGATGATTTTTTTTAAATATATGCATGGGATATAGTAAGTGTGCAATCTTAGATCTCCCAATATGGGATCTCATAAAAGACAGATTTTCTTTTCATCCAAACAAAATTTCTCAACATGGGTGTCGAAGAATTATATATCATCGAACCACGGGCTCCCCGTTTGAATCGAACATTTATGTAATCTCTTTCTCCTTATCTCTCTCATATACTCTAAGCCATTATACTGGTGTCATTATTGTAGGCATTTGGGTTCTCTTTGGTTTACCATTGAAAGTGGATGTTTCTCTTCTATGGGGTTTTTGTTTTGGGATGAATACCTTGTAGCAGTCGTCCATTGGCTTTTGTAGGTGGTTTGACCACCTAGCCTTCAGAAAAGGTCCAAACATTTACATCCATGATACCCTTTTTTTGCAAGGCCTAAAATTGTGTGTATATAGAGAGTGTTGGTGTTGAAGATCAGAACAATCACAATGAATTAAATATTTCAAAAAATATTCTTACATATATAAAAAATCAATAAAAATGGAATTTACGAGGAGAAAACTCCTAACCCTAGATAATCATGTGTGGTGTAAGCACATATTCCATACAACATAAAACTCCTCTATGATGTGATGGGTCTTGATACATCGTATACATGTATCCTTCCCATAATTCCCTTCAATTCATGTACCAATGTGTAACGACCTCCTCGTTACGACAATAACTCTGAACTGGTGCAATTTTTTTTTTTGTTTAAGGTGTGTGTCAGCATGAAAGTAACAACACCTTGACTCTAAATTAAACCACTCGACAACCAACAAGACACAACCACGACAAGGTAAAACTGAAGGCACACAACGAGTAACTACCCAGCAGTACACGACCACAGGCATAAGGTGCACATCACAAACATTAAGACATACTTTGGGGGTGCATAGTAAGACCACAGAGGGAAGAGTCCAAGGTGATAGGGTTACTATTTCTGCCTGCGAGAAAGCAGGCATTTTAGTCTTATGTCTTCTCCGAAGAAGATTAGACAGGCTCCTGGCCGACTGCTCAGGCAGAGAAAATAGTAACCCGGCCTAAGACGCAAGTAAGACAAACACAACAAGACGACAAACGACGCACAATAGTAACAACAAGCAATAAACAACCATAGACAAAAGGTACAACTAAGCTGACTGTAAGCGAAAGCAACACGGTGTAGAGGTATGAGTACGAGTGCAGAGGGAAGAATCCAGCAGTGGGTTTACCATTTCTGCACCGTCCGGGCTTTTAGTCTTATGTCTTCGAAAGAAGATTAAACAGGCTCATGGCCGACTGCTCGGGCACAAACTAATAACTCACGTGGGTGTGTGCATGGGGTGGAAACCCTGCCTTTATAGGGCACGAGACTCTTGATACGTCACTGGATTCCCTACCCTAAAATAATCACACACACTGGCATATATACTAAGCCACAAGAGGTGTCTATATCCATACGACACAACCGACCAAACAACTCACTAATTACTAACAAGCACAACGGAAACAAGAAGGACGACTACGTCCTTTCACGGAAGGCGCACGATGAGAAGGACTCGACAATGAACACCCGAGTTTAACATTAATTTAAATTCAACAGCTTTCCTCATTTACTAAACTCAAGTGAATTTTGTGGGCGAATTAAAGGTTATTACACCATATGTGTTATTATCAACAATAAAATTTCCAAAGAACTGTCATGAAATATTAACCATCTATCGGTATATCATATCAGGACCATGATTTTACAACCACATTACCTTTTATATGCTACAACCACCAAATGGTAATGACTATCCAAGATAAAACATTCAATTAAACCTGAGGAGCTCACAATCCGATGTCATTTAGGATCATAAATTTTCATCGTTAATGCAATAAGTAACCTCATATTTGGCCTCCCATTTATGGATTACCTCAGTATGTGAGATGACCTCACGGGCGTAAATGCGCAAGGCAACTCATGTTTATAAGTGACATCTTATTTAGGGATAACATCATGTTTAATAATGACCAATGATCCTATTTAAAAATCATCATATCTAAAATACCAACATTATGCCAATATATAAAATAACCTCACGTATATAAATGACATCATATTTTAAAATAACCATATGACATTACAATTGAAACGTAATTATATAAAAACAACGATAATTAAAATGACCCTATCAATTCCTCATTTATGATTATTCCATTATATAAAGAACAAATCTTTAAAACTAAAAATTCTATTGTAACAATATATGTGTATGGATTAGAAAACCTTGGTTAATATCAATTAAGGAAATGCACACCCCTGGTGTCATCTAAGATAAAAACCATATGATTTTAATTTCAGATAGAAAAATGAAACCCTATATAACAATCAATAAGTAATAGATCTATAAATCCGTTATGATCCATAATTTAATAAAAGGAGCAAATTCATGAAAATCGGCAGTAATGATAATTGTTAATTTAAAGGTGCTATAGTTTGGAGGGGTTTATCCGGATGATTCCTTCTCGCAGCCTTGGTATAGGTGAGCGGGACGCATGGGTCATGAGGGCCTGTGAGATTTAAAGTTCAACCAGCAAAGGCGCTGACAGACATTAGTGAAAACGAGATTCCCATCTGGCATTAATGAATCGTTGCTACCCTGCCATTTCTGCTATGGTTCAGGAACCCGAATGGGAAGATGCCCACGCACTCAGGGGTTCCACAGTCGCCGAGGGAGGGCGTAGTCATCAGTGACAGAGATGTGAAATTAAATGTGGGGCAGAGGCATTGAGGAAAACATGGGATTAATTAAGTTCTGAATCAGCAAATCGTGGCAGAGATCATTTGTTTTAATTTAATGTAGATTCAGTTACCAAACGCCCAACAAGACAGAGAGTATTTCTCTTTCATTTACTGTAGAATTAATTACCAATTCGCCCAGCATGGGAAAGAGCATTTCGTTCAATTTACTGTCGATTCCATCACCCAATTGCCCAACCAGGAAAAATAATTTCGCTTTGATTTACGGTTGATCCAGTTAACAATTTGTCCAACAAGGAAAGGAACTTTTCGATTTGATTTACTGTTGAGTCAATGACCAAATCGTCCAACAAGGAAAGGAACTTTTCGATTTTGATTTACTATTGAAACAATGACCAATTCGTCCAACAAGGAAGGGAACTTTTCGATTTTGATTTACTGTTGAAGCAGTGACCAAATCGTCCAACAAGGAAAGGAACTTTTCGATTTGATTTACTGTTGAATCAATGACCAAATCGTCCAACAAGGAAAGGAGCATTTCGATTTGATTTACTGTTGATTCAGTTACCAATTCGTCCAACAAGGAAAGGAGCAGTTCGCTTGGTTTACTGTTGATTAATTTACCAAATCGCCCATACAAATGAAATGCCCAAACGATTTTAAAACCTCCCTGATCAATAAAGCGGAACAATGGCATTCGATTTTCCTGAATACCAATGGTAACAAATTCAGACGGAAAGCCGACTACCATGATGACAAAATTCCGACCATTTCCAGATACCAACCATATCCATCTCAACTAAATTTCCAGAATGCAAGGATAACCAAATAAGACACGTTTTCGGAATACAATGATAGCATACACAGATCAATTCCAGAATACAAGGCGATTTCCGTTTCAGATAATTCCCAGAATTCAATGATAAATAATGTAGACAATTTCAGCATGCAAATGACAGAAATTCAGACCATTCCCGAATACCAACGATGTCAGTTTCAGATAACTTCCAGAATACAATGGTAACGAATACAAACAATTTTTGGCATACAAATGACAGAAAAATCATAACATCTACCCAACAAAAGGTTTCCATAACAGTATCGTTGTAGCATCTAAATGAACCACAACGGTGGAAGCAACATCCTACATACAATGCATCATGATCGCCTAAGAGAACAACTAGACAATCTACTCTACCAGAAATAAATTCATACCGTTGCCTCTCGCCGGCTTCGAATGGCGTCCGCGCTCCGCGCCGCTTCCCGTGCTCCGTGCGGCTCACTTTCGCCGACCTTAGAAAGCTCACTGGTGCCTCCCCAGCCAATCGCTAGGGGTTACTCTACTTCCCATAACCCCGAACCTGAGGGCCATACAAGATCAGAGATAAGACTAGCTCATTTCGCCTCAAGTGAGCTACCACTCCAACACAGCGAGATAAACCCAACTCCTCACAAGCAATCCAGCAAGCCACAATTCGGCAGTAAATTTAGCTAGCTTAGGATTTTTCATTCTTCCTTCTTTTCCCCTTCTTTTATAGAATTTGAGACCCACCTACTTTCCTAAATCATTATTAATTAAGTTTTGTGGTATACCTCTAAAAATTCTGCATAGATCCAGTTGTCCACTCATCCCATGGTTCTCAAAAAATTTATTTCTTTTTAAAAATTAAAGATTCAAATTCCTCCACCCCCTTTAATCGCTCCTAAAATTACTCCTAGGTTCCTAGATCCCCTCTCATGCTTTTAATAACTTTCCTAAAATGGAAAGTTTAGCAAATTTAGTTCATTTTGGTAACTCCTTAATTGTTGATTCCTTTTTTCTTTTTTTACCCTATGTCCCCTACTTTCCCATTATTAAGTTTCCTTTATTACCAAGTTTCCTTATTTCTATTATTTATTTCTCTCTTTTTATTTTTAAGCCCAAGAGATAAGTAAGCGTGAAAATCCTTTCTATATTTTTTAAATTCATTACTTTTACTCTCACATGTTTTTTGTTTTAACTTTATATTCCTTTTTACCATTAACACCACATATTTTAATTAATTTATCCCCTTTCTTCACATACCCCTTTAATTTTAAGAGACTTTAATTAATAGCACACCTAGGAGGGTTTAGTTTACGCCCTTGCGGGTTTTTTTTTTGTAGGGTCTGTTCTTAAAGCTAAACCTGAATTTATCTTAGAGATGTTTTAAATTATGTTTAGATTGAGCGGGTGACAATTAATTAGGGGCGTTGTAAAATTTATCAGGCATTAAGGTATTAAGGTCATCTAGGTTGTCTCATCATCATCACAAAATGCGACGTGCCCTTCAGGTTGCCCCACATGCTCCAAGGGTGACACACTCGCCTGTTTTCTTCTGTTGCGCGGCACCCCTTCTGGATGCCGTGCTCCAAGGGTGTCCCTCACCAACTTGTGTTTCTTTTCCACGACGTGCCCATCAGGATGCACCCCGTTATCAGGGTGCCGCTGCATGCGACAGCGGTTGGTGAACATCTATAGCCCTGGAGTCAACACTCCACCAGGTGAACTTGTGGGAGACTAAAGGTATCTAAGGAATAAGGCCCTCTCCTTATTAAGCCCCTTAGAATCATCGTGGTGGTGGTACGCGATGCGCCCTCCAGACATCGTGAATCTCCGGGCAATGGATCGGCCTACAGTTCGAACCCGCGGCTTCAGAAGAGATTAGCACAGTGGGCTGTGGCGGGGCTGCTGTCCACCTCTCCCTCAACCTCTCTGGAAATCATGTGTATTTGCCCCATCCCCATATGTGAGTGCGGTGCGACCCAGGCTATCGTTAGCTTCCATCATCAACCATCGTTATTGAACATCCAGCGACATATCGCCAAATCAATATCATATCTTCAAAACAAAGCAATATCACCGTGAAATAGATCAACCGTAGCACCTCCCTGACTCAATCCAGCAGGAGTCCAAAGGGGTTCCATCGATGCCTCTACGCCCTCAAGGTCTGAAACCTTCACACTCAATGAGACTGAGTCAAAAGCACCTGTCTACATCCAAGGGTGGTGAAGACATCATGTCGTCTATCAGAACGCATGATAATCGAGCATAAATGTATTAATATCAGAAAATTCCAGATCACTTGCGGGCAAGTGTCCTCAAAAGATAAGTTTTGTCAGAGGTCGCCCGGAGAAGGATGTTGCATACACCCCCTCTTTGGTCTAAACTTCATCGAAGTTTCTCATTACAAGTGCCTAAATAAATGTACCACAATATCATAAGTACCCACGATATCATAAGTCTATCTATCAAACAAAATGGAAACTGTTGGCGCATATCGCTATCGTCCTCCCAGGATTGCCGAGTCACGGACTTCTCGCTGTCCACTGGACCTTGACCCTGATCACCGTTCGACGTCGTAACTGTCGAGCGATGATCTAAGAGGGCGGCTCAGCCTTGAGTGCTCCCTCATCCGATACTTGCAGGAACTCATGTCAATCACGTGTGTGGGATCGCACTAACATAATGTCTCAAAACAGATACATGAAAAACATCGTGCATGCGCCTCAAAGAATCAGACAAGGATAGTCGAGTAGGCCACGGGACCTTTCTCTCCACGATCTCAAAGGTCCCATGAACCTAGGGAGATAAGTTTAGCTCCTTTCAAGCGATCGAACTCTTATGCAGTTTAACCCCATGGCTTCGATGCATGGAGCCTGTAACTTCTGATGCGACTTCGTAGCATCGGCATAACTCTTCTGTTGATCCTGCGCTTCTTTAATCCCTTTGTCTTATGGTTTGCATTTGCTCTTCCATTTCTTGGATGGCTTCTGGTCCCACCAGGAACCAATCCTCAAGCTGATCCCAACCCAAGGGCGTCCAACACGGTCGCCCATAAAAGAAACTCAAAGCCATCTTAATGGTGCTTTCACGGTATTGTTGTTATAAGCGAATTCTACTAGGTAAGAATTCCTCCCCAACGCTTTGTTGGTCCATCAGGTATGTAACATGTCTTCAAGGTTTGAAATATGCGTTACGTACGTCCGTCAGTCTCATGGTGACATGCAGTACTAAAAGTGAAGTTGGGTTCCCAGGCCTCTTGGAAACTGGAGTCCAAAATCGTCAGTAAACACCGATCCTCGATCCGGATATAATCTTTAGGCACGCCATGCAGCCTCCACAATAATACTTGAGTAAACTCTAGCTATGTCAGGTGACCGATACATTGTACACACAGGAATAAAGTGAGCACTCTTCATCAGTGTCTACTACTACAAAATCAGTCGTGTCTCCTTGCCGTGCGTGGCAATCCAACAATAAAATCCATCGAAATAACTTCCCATTTCAATTCTGGAACAACATGCAGTTGAAGTAATCACAGCCAGTGTCTATGTTCAGCCTTTACACGCTGACACTCGAGACATCTAGAAACAAAGTTGACTATGTAGGCCTTAATTCCTTTCGGAAGAACAAAGGAACTTGAGTCTGCCCTCATCTTGGTAACTCCTGGTGAGCCATGTAAACTACTCCATGTACCAAATGGGATCCAATATAACTGATGTTTGAACGGTACATAAATCCGACCTCTAAATATCAATAATCCATAAGCTATCAAATGAATATCCCTCCTATTGTGGTACCATCATTGTGTTTTGTCCGATAAAATCCTTGACTTCTTGAGGTACTTGGGTCATGCGTCATGCTGTAAGGTGAGAATATTCGCATGGCCTCCGACTCAAAGCATCCGCCACTCGGTTCATTGTTCCCTTTATGTAAAGAATCTTGAAGTGTTACCGTGAAAATTCGACCAACGCCGTTGTCGTGCGTTCATAATAAACTTTCATTAAAATGTTACCAGTCCACAATGACCGATCCTCAATTCAAATTTTTTTTCATCCAAGCGAGGTAGTGTCTCCATACCTTTAAGGCTTATACGATGGCTAATAACTCCAAATAATGCGTTGCGTGTGAGTTCTCCTCATGCCTTCTCAGTTTACTGGAAATGTAAGCAATCACTCTTCCGTCTTGCATCAAGACTCACCTAAACCTTCTTTGGATGCAACAGTGCATACCAAGAAGTCGTCATGTCGGGGAATTTAGTATGCATGCATTGTCAACAACTCCTTAAGCCTCTGAAATGATTTCGCACATTTCTCGGTCTAAATAAACTTCTTGTTTTCTTCTACCAATTCCGTGATCATATTTGTTATCCTTGAAAATCCTTCGACAAACTGTCGGTAGTTTCCTACTAAACCCATAAAACTACTCACTTCTGTGACATTTGATGGCGCAGGCCATTCCATAATAACCTCAACCTTGGTTGGATCAGAAGCGATGACTTTGTCGGAGATGACATGCCTAAGTAGTGAATCCTTGATTGATAAAAAGAGCATTTGGACAACTTCCCGCCAAATTTATTGTTCGTAGAAGCTTGTTATTGTAGTACCACGCTGCAAAAAGTTACTTTCGTCATGCTCCTTCGTCGTCCGAGGTAGATCAGAATATCGTCAATGAATACTTGAGAAAACTTGTCCAAGTACTACGTAGAACACCCATTCATCAAACTCACTTGAATACCCGGGCGTTTGTCATTCCAAATGGTAAAATATTAAACTCATAATGTCCAAATCTGCGTCTTAAAAGCTGATTCTTAGGGACATCATCCTCATGATCCGTAACTGGTGATACCGATCACAAAATGCGATCTTAGAGAACACCATTAAACACCCTTCATTTGATCAAACAGATCGTCAATTCTTGGTAAAGAGTGCGATTCTTGTTCGTAGCCTTGTTCGATTGGCGATAGTCAATACAAAGCTCCACGATCCATCCTTCTTCCGAATGAAAATAACCGGTGCACCCACGGTGACACACTAGGAATATCAGTCCCAGGTCAACAACTCCTTCAGTTGCATTTTTCAGCTCTTGCAACTCCGGAGTGGACATTCGATAAGGCGTTCTGGCTATCAGTTCCATCCCCGATTTTAGGTCTATAAGAAACTCCAATTCTCTTTCTGGTCGGGTAACTCCTCACGAAATGCGTCCATAAACTCCTTCAGCACCGGTGTTCTAGACCTTCTGCAACTCCCTTTTCGTTTAACTGGGATCGCATAAATCTTGCACCCCTTAGGCATACTCTCTTCATGCTTGTAAGGAAGAGGCGAACCTCGAGGATACCCTGGTTCCGTCCTACTATCACACGTCTCATCCTTCATCGCCGACTAAGCTCAACCGTTTCATCTTAGTTAATTATCGCCTCATACAATTCCAATATCATGAATTGTAGTGAAATTGGATCCCCTCTGGAAACCACGATAACCCGACATATGTCTCGTTGGTGTGCTCTTTATGACATACCAGATGAACCCTGTCTGCGGTCTGTTTGGAGTCCTGGTCTGACCCCCCCCGATAAGCTCCTCCTCTGCTATGAGGCCTTTTGGACAACGTCATGCAAGGTTTGAGGCATCAGAAGACTTACCTTTGCACGTAGGCTGCAGTTAAGGCCAAACACGAACATGTTGACCTTGAGCTTCGCAGTGTTGGTCGGAGCATACCCGGAACAGCTCCGTAAAGCGTGCCTCGTGCTCGGGCACCATACAACCTCCCTATCATATCGTTGAACTCTTTGATTTGATGCTCAATGAATTCCTCGAAAGATACCTCTCGGAACCGTTCCTCGAACAGTTCCCATGACACGTCTTCAACGACCGTATTTAGTTGAGGGAAGAGTGTCTTCCACCATAGAAGAAGACTCCCCTTCAGTTGAAATAACGCCATATGGACCTTCATGTTGGGTATAATGCTTGAGTGTGAAGCACATCGCCATATTCTCCAACCATGCCTCGGCGGTACGTGCCGTCTGGGACACCAAAGAAATCGGGAAATTTTACCTTCGAGTTCACAGTGAATGCTACAGCAGTGGAAGTCGCCGGTGAAACCTCGGCAGGTGCGGCATGCAGCCTGAATCGTCAATCTGGTGATCAGCGCCTCGGACATGCGCGAAAAGATCTCATCATCCCGACGCCGGCAACTACAATCTGCTCTTATCCGAGAACCTGCTCACCTCCATGGGGATTAGACCCCTCAAGTGGATGCCTCTTTGGAAGCGTCGCCTCCTCCTAACACCATTAAGTCTACCTCCGGTGTCCTCTAACCATGATTACACGCACGCACACACGATAATGGTCAACAATAGAATAATCAAACATAATCATGTCAGCGGAACCCGTAGCGAATCCCCGGTATGAGGCCAGAACCGACTTTGATACCATATGTAGCGACCTCGTTCACGACAACAACTTTGAGAACAGGTGCAATTTTTTTGTTTAAAGATTATTGTACGCGTGAAGAAGTAACAACACCGCCTTGACTCTAAGTCGCCACTCGACAACCAACAAGACCTGCTCACAACAAGGTAAAACTGAAGGCACACAATGAGGAACTACAGCGATTGCGACCACGGGCATAAGGTGCACATCACAAACATTAATACATACTGGAGGTGCCGCGGTAAGAACCTGAGAGGGAAGAATCAAAGGTGTTAGGGTTACTATTTTGCACAGGAAAGCGGGTGTTTAGTCTTATGTCTTCTCGAGAAAGACATGATAGACCAACTTCCTGGCCGACTGCTCAGGCAAAACTAGTAACCCGACCTAAGCTAAGGCATAAAGTAAAGGCAGACACAACAAGACGACCCGACACATCCGCGGTGACTGGCGATGTCGCCCTAGACGCCAAGGCGTACAACTAGCATATGTAAGCAGAAAACGACACTGGGTATTAAGTACAGTACAGTCATAGAGGGAAGAATCCAATAGTGGAGTTTACCATTTCTGCACAGGAAAGCAGGGCTTTGAGATCCATATGTCTTTTAACTTTAAGGCGATGACTGTAGATCAGTCTCCTGGCCGACTTCTCATGCAAAAACTAGTAATCTCTGTCGGTGTAGCCATGAAGTGGAAACCCTACCTTTAAAGGGCCGAGACTCTTGATACGACGCACTGGATTCGCTACCTGAAAAATCACACCGACATATATGCTAAGCCACAAAGAGGTGTCTATATCCGCCCGACACAACCGACCAAGCAACTCACTGATTACTAACAAGCACAAAGCGAGAGCAAGAAGGACGACTGCGTCCTTTAAGGAAGGTGCACGACAAGAAGGACTCTCCGACAATGAACACCGAGTTCAACATTAATTTAAATTTAACAACTTTCCTCAATTATTAAACTCAAGTAATTTATTGGCCGTGAGTCGAGGTTATTACACCATATGTGTTATTATCAACAATAAAATTTCAAAAGCAACTGTCATGAAATATTAACAATCTATCATTTATATCACATATCGGACCATGATTTTACAATTGCAATACCTCTTATACACTACAACCACCAAATGGTAATGACTATCCAAGATAAAACATTCAATTAAACTTGAGGAGCTCACAATCCGATGTCATTTAGGATCATAAATTTTCATCGTTAATGCAATAAGTAACCTCATATTTGTACTCCCATTTATGGATTACCTCGGCTATGAATGATCTCCACGGACAATGCTATAAAAATAACTCATGTTTATAAGTGACATCTTATTTAGGGATAACATCATGTTTAATAATGACCAATCATCCTATTTAAAAATCATCATATCTAAAATACCAACATCATGCCAATATATAAAATAACCTCACGTATATAAATGACATCATATTTTAAAATAACCATATGACATTACAATTGAAACGTAATTATATAACTGCATCGATAATTAAAATGACCCTGTCAATTCCTCACATGATTGTTCCATTATATAAAAGAGAACAAATCTTTAAACTAAAATTCTAATGTATTGTATATATCTATGTATCGTTAGAAGGCCTTGGTTAATATCAATTAGAGAGCGCTGGTGTCATCTAATCTAAAAACCATGTGATTTTAATTTCAGATAGAAAAATGCAACCCTATATAAAAATCAATAAGTAATAGATCTATAAATCCGTTATGATCCAGAATTTAATAAAAGGAGCAAATTCATGAAAATCGGCAGTAAGGAAAAATAACTACAATAATAATAATTGTTATTTTAATGGTGCTACAGTTTGGAAGGTTTATCCGGATGATTTCTTCTCGCAGCCTTGGTACAGGTGAGCGGGACGCATGGGTCATGAGGGCCTGTGAGCTTTAAAGTTCAATCCAGCAAGGGCGTTGACAGACATTAGTGAAAACGAGATTCCCAACTGGCATTAATGAATCGCTTCTACCCTACCATTTCCGCTATGGTTCAGGAACCTGAATGGGAAGATGCCCACGCGCTCAGGGGTTCCACAGTCATCGAGGGAGGGCACAGTCATCAGTGACAGAGAAGTGAAATTAAATGTGGGGCAGAGGCGTTGAGGAAAGCATGGGATTAATTAAGTTCTGAATCACTAAATCGTGGCAGAGATCATTTGTTTTAATTTAATGTAGATTCAGTTACCAAACGCCCAACAAGGCAGAGAGTATTTCGCTTTGATTTACTGTAGAATTAATTACCAATTCGCCCAGCACGGGAAAGAGAATTTCATTCAATTTCAATTGGTGATTCATCCTTGTTACAACCAGGAAAAAACATTTCGCTTTGATTTACGGTTGATCCAGTTAACAATTTGTGCAACAAGGAAAGGAACTTTTCGATTTGATTTACTGTTGAATCAATGACCAAATCGTCCAACAAGGAAAGGAACTTTTCAATTTTGATTTACTATTGAAACAGTGACCAATTCGTCCAACAAGGAAGGGAACTTTTCGATTTTGATTTACTGTTGAAGCAGTGACCAAATCGTCCAACAAGGAAAAGAACTTTTCGATTTTGATTTACTGTTGAAACAGCGACCAAATCGTCCAACAACGAAAGGAGCAGATCGCTTGGTTTACTATTGATTAATTTATCAAATCTCCCAACAAGGGAAGGAGCAGTTCGCTTGGGTTTACTGTTGATTAATTTACCAAATCGCCCATACAAACGAAATGCCCAAACGATTTTAAAACCTCCTTGATCAATAAGCAGAACAATAGCATTAGATTTGTCCGAATACCAATGGTAACAAATTCAGACGGAATGTCGACTACCATGATGACAAAATTCCGACCATTTCCAGATACCAACCATATCCATCTCAGCTAAATTTCCAGAATGCAAGGATAACCAGTTAAGACCCATTTTCAGAATACAATGATGGCATACGCAATTCCAGAATACAAGGCGATTTCCGTTTCAGATAATTCCCAGAATGCAATGATAAATAATGCAGACAATTTCGGCATGAAAATGACAACAATTTCAGACCATTCCCCGAATACAAACGATGGAAGATTTAGATAATTTCCAGAATACAATGGTAACGAATACAGACAAATTTTGGCATACCAATGACAGTAAATTCAGAGCATCTACCCCAACAAGGGTTTCCAGAACAATATCGTTGTAGCATCTAAATGAACCTGGCGATTGGAAGCAACATCCTACGTACAATGCATCATGATGGCCCTAAAGAGAATAACTAGACAATCTGCTCTACCAGAAATAAAATTCATGCCGTTGCCTCTCGCCCGCTTCAGATGACGTCCCGCGCTCCGTGCCACTTCCGCGCTCTATACGCTCCCGCTCATAAATGTGAAATCTCACGGTGCCTCCAGCCAATGGTTAGAGGGGTATAAGCTATAGCCCCGAAAAGGGGCCACACAAGATCGAGAGATAAGACTAGCTTCTCAGCTCACCTCAAGGCTGAGCTACCACTCCAATACAGCTAGAGATAAACCCAGCTCCTCACAAGCAATCTGTCAAGCCCTGAATCCAGCGAAGCGTAGCGATTACGCCTAACCGTTTTCATTCTTCCTTCTTTCCCTTCTTTTTATAGAAATTTGATACCCACCTGCTCTAAATCATTATTAATTAAATTTTTATGACATACCTCTAAAAATTCTCTGCCCGTCCAAATGCCACTCATCCCCATGGTTCTCCAAAATTTATTTCTTTTTTAAAAATTAAAAGACTCAATTCCCTCACCCCAGCTGTCGCTCCTAAAATTAATCCTAGGGTTCCTAGATCCCCTCTCGTGCTTTTAATAACTTTCCTAAATGAAGTTGCCAAGATTTAGTTCATTTTAGTAACTCCTTAATTGTTGATTCATTTTTCTTTTTACCCTATGTCCCCTACTTTCCATTATTAAGTTTCCTTTATTGCAAGTTTCCTTATTTCTATTATTTATTTCTCTCTTTTTTATTTTAAATGAGATAAATGCACTTATTAATCCTTTCTATATTTTTAAATTCATTACTTTTACTCTCACATGTTTTTTTTTAACTTTATATTCCTTTTACCATTAACAACACGTGTTTTAATTAATTTATCCCTTTCTTCACCTTACCCTTTAGTTTTAAGAAGACTTTTAATTAACACCTAGGAGGGTTTTAGTTTACGCCCTTGCATTTTTTTGTAGGGTCTGTTCTTAAGGCTAAACCAATTTTATCTTAGAGATGTTTTAAATTATGTTTTTAGATTGAACTGGAACAATTAATTAGGGGGAGGCGTTGTAATAATTTATCAGGTGTTAAGGTCTTAGGGTCATCTAGGTTGTCTTATCATCATCACAAATGCGACGTTCCTTCAGGATGCACTACGTGCTCAAAGGGTACCACTCGCCTTGTTTGCTTATGTTAGCGTGCCCTTCAGGATGCACTCAATGGTGCACCCTTTCATGTATTGTTTCTTTGGCGGCGTGCCCTTCCGGGATACCATGTGCCAAGGGGTGCCACTCGTCGACGACAGTTGGTAGACATCTATAACCCTGGAGTCAACACTCTGCCAGGTGAACTTGTAGGGAGACTAAGGGCTCTAAGGAATGAGCCCCCCTTGTGCAACACTTAGAATCATCGTGGCGGTATGTGATCTTCCCTCACGACATCATGGATCCTCCGAACTGGGTAATCGTTAACCTACAGTTCGAGGCCCGATTAAGGGGAGTGCTGGTAGGCTGTGTGGCGAGTGCGTCACACCTCTCCCTCAACCTCTGCGGAAATCATGTGGCCTTTAATCCATATGTGAGTCGGTTGGCAAGCTATCGTCAGCTACCATCATCAACCATCATGTTAGAGCATCAACAACATATCATAAAATCAATATCCTATCATCAAAAAGAAATATCACCGTAAATGAATCAACCCAAATAGCACCCCCCCTAACTCAATCTGGATTCCAAAGGGTTCCACCGATACCTCTGCATCCTCAGATTGGCTCTGCACACTTTCAATGAAACTAAGTCAGCAACACCTATCTACATCAAGGTAGTGAAGACATCCTGTCATCTATCAAGAACGCATCATAATCGACCATAAATGTATTAATATCAGAAAAGTCCAGATCACTTGCGAGCAGGTGTCCTCAAGAATAAGTTTGTAAGTGCTTGATCACTTGCGAGCAAGTGTCCTCAAAGAATAAGTTTTGTAAGTGCGCCAGAGCGGGATGTTACACAATGGTTGTAGGTAGACATATGTATTCTTCACATGTCTTATACCATGGAATATAAGAGTCAACATAAGATGTCCATTCTTCATGGACAACGATGAGTGGATATTGTTATTGATCACTACTACAGGCCAAATAGAATAGTTGGTGTTTTGGAGGGAATATGGGTTGACGCCATCCACAACTATGCTAAGTCATAGAATTCGTACTTCATCCTTGAATTTTTTGGGCCATGTATCCTCTATATGATTCATGTCTATTGAATTTGTTGGGATTCACATAACTCTCGAATCACTTGTATGTGAGGCATGCCATCCCTGCAACATAGCTAATTATTTGCAATGAAAGAGCCTTTGAATCCTTGAGATTATAGGCATGTGCCTCAATATATTATGAGGAGGACCATGTGATTTAAACCTTTTATTTGATTTATGGTACCTTTCATGCCCACATTTTGGATATGAACTTGATTCTAATAAGGATCCTACAAAATAAATATTGACATTTTTATTCATATTGACATGGATAAAATAAATAAATTAAATTAGATAACCGAAATATAAATAAAATATGAACTTAATGGAGATGGAAATGGAGAACTCCACAATAGACTTTGAGCAATATGGAACGGGATGAAATTTGAAGAATTAGCCATTTGATATTATAAGTTTTTCTTCCTGCTTTTGAACAAAATCAACAATAAAGTTTTAAGAATAAGGTGACTTTAAGCGGAAAATGTATACTATGAAGTACTACAAGTCATGTGGATGCATCCTAAAAGATATTTTAATATGAATATACTATTTATGTGAAAAAAAAAAATTAGATAACGTTTAAAGCATATCGATGCTCTTATTTAAACAAAATGCATCGGTGTGTCTATAACAATATAAAACACTGTGGAGTTTAATTACTAACCACACCGGTTCTCAATATTTCAAATAAATAAAAAGAATTATATGCTATAGGTGCTCACAAAATATTTAGCACATTGGTGCTTTGTATAAACAAATGCATCAGTGTGTTATATTAATAAACACACCTATGTTTCGAAAAACTTTAAAAAAATGTGACTTTGTTTTTTTACAATTGAAAAATGAGAGGGAATTTATTTTTCGAAAATCTAATTTCTTAAAGTCCTTTAAATAATAAGAATCTATTCACTTTTTCATTATTTTTCCAAAATTTACAAGGGAGAGATTTGCAAGAGAGACATATTGGGGAGCATTGTGGAGCAATAGAATACTTTAGAACAACATAATTATTTAGAAGATCGGAATTTCAAGGGTATGGTGATTCAGTCAAAACCCTTTTGGAGAAATGAAAGTATTCATAAGATCAAAATTTAAAGGGTATTGTGATTCACTCAAAATCCTGTATAGTAAATTTTTTGAATTTTACTATTGATTTTAATAATAATTGTTTTTACAATTTGTATCCCTATTTAGATTTAATTAAAATTCAGGAAAAAATAAATCATACTTACCTTAAACCCTTGCTTCTTCTTGCTTATACGACTCAAAAATTTCACTTTAGTGTTTAAATCCCTTTATCACTTCAAAATTAGGGATTTTCATTTTAATAATTTTAGATTTAATGGGTTTGTGTTTCTATCTATAAGGTGTTTGGCATGTGATGGAAGCAGACCACTTATTGCATCGGATCCAAACCATGTCGACCCTGTCACATATTTTTTTAAATGGGTTCTAGTTATTGGTGCGTCGATTTGACTATAATGCACCGGCGGTCTTAGTGATAAAGTGCACCATAAATGTTGTAACATAATTGTTTATAAAAAATTGTTCATTGATGTGTAATTTTTTTCAGTTATTTTTTTCGTTCATGGTATTTTTTTTGTTTTCATTTTTTACTCTAGGCATGGTGTTGTTATGGATACATATAACATTGTTTTAATTTAAAGTATTTTTTAAAAATTATGTTTTCTTGTATTCTCATTTCCTATATCGAACACACTGGTTCTTCATATTATTAAAGCACACGAGAAACCCATTTTTTTTAGCTGAAAATTCTGTGATTTATTTATAAATATTTTAATATCTTTTTTATTGAATGGTACAGGTTGTATATTGATAAACAAATGTGTGAGAATAGTTCAAGTAACAAATATTTGGATCGACACAATGATAGCACATCCAAAAAGGAAAAAAAAGTTAGTTCTTTGTAAATTCTATACAAAATTAATATGTTTGAACTATATGTCAGTTTAACAAATATGTATTGGTTAGTGTGTGTCATGTAGAGACACAAAATGGGGAAGCTTGATAAGATTCATTGTGATCTAAGTGTTGAACAACATAAAAGCTTGATGGAAAAATTGCAAAGGGATGAATCAAGTGAATGAAAAAATATTATTCAATATGAGTTATTTTTTGAATTTTCATTAATAATATACTTAAGAATATTAGATAACATGTTTCAAACAATCTATTAATTCACATATGTTTAATGTTCTACAAGGACCAACAACAAAGGAACAAGATGTTGTCTTGAGAAAATAAAATTATAGAATATGTAAATGATGATGAATTGGTCCTTAGCTCATCTGTAGTGGTGTTCCAGGTTAATGAAAGGGGGAAAACTTTTACAAAATATGAGGGATATAGTGGAACAAATGTATAGGCATACTTTCCACTTACAATATAGAAATCAATCCAATGGTTCCAAGAACTAGGTTATATCTAAACTACCTGAATCATTTCTCGAGTAATGGTTAATGAGACCTGTCAGAGTTGCAATAGAAAACACACACACACAAAAAAAATAATCATTCAAAAATTAATATTCCTAGAAATGATTTTCTAGAATATGTATATATTAATACAAAGCATTCCTTTATTAATATAAATTTTGTTATATTTAGTTTTCATGTATCAATATAAAAATAGTTTATTTTCATGTTACTTTTTTCAAGAAGATTATGAATATCCCAAAGGATCAATGAGCTTATATCTGAAATATGGTCGTAGGAATGTCCAAAAAAGTGTACAAGGAGATGGTCAAAGAAATGGACATAATTGCATCGTAGGAGGAACCATCTCAACAACAACGTACTTCAAATGTATGAAATCATTGGATTTTTCTATTAGGTACATGTAAATAAATAATTTAGCATTAAATATTAATTTTCAAGTATTTTCTTGCAGAAAATGAAACAAAATGGAACCCATTCAGCACATAAAACAAGACAACAAGGAAGAAAAGGGTTGATAGAAAAGTTTGTGAGTAATTGTTGTTTTCTTATAACAACTTAAGATTTATTTTTTTGTATATTTTAAGTTGTTTTACAACAACCATCCTTGAATGTAATCAAATAGGTGCTAACATACAAAGAAGAGCTTTCAGAAGAATTGATTGAGATTGGGTTAAGTATGGCTTGTGATTATATGTTGGCATATCAAAAATTAATTGTGGAATTTGTAAGTATCTATGTTGTTTTACTTCTCTCATTTTATAATTAATGGAACAAAAAAATCCTTTATATTAAATCTATGATTTATTATGGGGTATAAAACTTGTAGGAAACAAAGTATGGAAATGTGCCAATAGAAGAGTTGTTGACAGAAGGCATGTGATTTGGTTTTGAAAGAATCTGTACCATTCAAGACTCAATTATTTCTATGGTATGTCACTTTTCAATTTACATTAATGTATATTATTTATTTCAATTTTCATTATTCTCACCAATTCATATACACTCATCACACTTTATTTTTATTTTTTTGGATGGAACTTGAAGAAGAGGAAAAAAATTGAGGCAATCAACAAAACATTCAACCAATTAACCAAAGTCATGGAAGTAGCTTGAGCACTGACAACAATTCCATCGAAAAATGATTATCAATATATTTGGATATCAATGCACGTTGTTGTATTTTTTGAAATAATTGTCTATGAAAATAAGACATTTTGTTTAATGTAATGGACATAGTGTCCCAATTGAAAGACAAGGGGTTACTATAAGTGTCCCATTTTGTATGACAAAGAGCCTCTTATTCATATATAATAAAATATTTTTTATTTTATTCTATTGCGTTGTCGAATGTCATTCTGAAATGTTACATCACTCATTAAATCTATGGATGATTAAATATTATAATGAAGAGATGAGAAATTTGATGATATAACAAATTAATTCAAACATCATATTGAGATGCACTACTCAAAATTTAATTTATATGAACACTATTATAAGATATATGTTAATTTTTTGATGAACAGTGGAATTAAAATAACAATAATTGCATTGTCATAGGTCGATGTTTCTAAAAAGAGAAAATGAAAATCAATGCATTTAATGTTAAAAGGCACCATTGTTGTAATAAATTGTGCACCGGTGTTGTAATACAATGAACCAACATCGATCGTAAAACTATTTTAACAACAACGGTTAGAATAATAAAAATCGGCCTTTCGGTGCGTTTAATTAAAAAGGAGCACCAGTGCTTATGTATCATACTTTCGCATCGATGCATTCTAAATTTCATGCAATGGTCATGTTTGTATTGACTGCCCCAGTGATTTAAGTTTGAGAACACATCAGTGTGTATACACCATGAAGCGCACCCCTTAGAAAAACATCCGCTAAAACCTATGGCCTCCTAGATTTTTTTAGTTATAATGAATTTCTACTATAATGTCCACAAAAACATCCACTACCAAAACAAATTTTTAGTGGAGGTTTTTTTGAATTTTGTTTCCAATTTTGTAACACCAAAAACCTCTGCTACAAGGTCTTTTCCTTGTAGTGGTGAGAGCATTCAACGAGATAAGTGGTTCAACTTCAGGTGGATTAGAGGGCAGTGTATTGTCATATGCTTGGGTTATATCATCAAAATGGGAAACATCAACATCCTCTTCATAAAATTCCCCAGAAATGGCCATAAAAATCTTTTGTTCCTTACACTTTTGCCTTAGAAAATATTTTTCATCATAGTTATAACAAATACTCTTAAGTCGAAATTCAACCATTTCTATCCTCGTTGATTTGTGGATATTGAGAGGAAAGGAAGGAGGGGAAAGATGTGTGGAAGATACTACCTACTGGGCGAGATGTGAAGGATGGTTTTCTATTTTGGGAAGATATTGCCTGTTGGGATTCCTTGGCATGGTGAGTAGCTTCAAGCCAAGTTTGGGGGAAAACCATTAGGACATGGGATAAAATTTCATCCTTTAGGACACTAACAAAGAATTTAGGGAATAAGGTGTGAGGCATGCCATCTGTTTGGAACACTAATTTCTCAAAAGAGACTACATATTCTTCCATTCCGCCCGATTGTTTCAGCTTGGTCAAATGACCCAAATGATGTGTGTGACTGTTAAAGTGTTCATAAAGGTATGCAAGAAACTGGGTCCAAGAAATATACACTTGGCATGAATTTTTATTCCATTTCCACCGTTTCCAACATTCCAGATCCAAATAAATAACACTAATATGAAGTTTCGCCAAATCATCAGTAACTCCATGCAAGGAGAAATAATGTTCCATTTGAGTGACCCAACCTATGGGATCCAAGCCATCAAATTTATTCACTTCAACTTTGGAATCTACAATGTTCACGACGAAGGGGGTTTAAATGAAACACCAAGGTATGGGAGGAGTCAATGCCTTGTAGGTGTGAAGGTTGGTCACAGGAGGTAGGGCCATGGAATTGGATCATCCATTTTTTAGATGTGCGATGTCACTTTTCACGTCATTAGAGAGGTTCTCAACTTTGGAAGTGAGGGAAGAAACTTTAGAAATGATGTTTTGGATGTGAGTCTTATTTTGGTTGATGTTGTTTTGGAAGGAAATGAAGTTGTTGTCAAGTGCTTGGTTGTGTGCATGGGCCATTTAAGAGGTAAGAAGACATGAAGTGGGTAGGTGGGTCTACATAGAAAGAGGTTATGGGTGAGGGGTAACATGAAAGTCAGTGCAAAGAGATGAAACCAATGGAATAGGTCCCAAATAAGGGTGTCAAGAAGGGTCGGTGGGACCACAAAAAGGCTTATAAGTGATAGGTAGCACTGCGATCAGGGAGACGAGAGGATTCTAGTGGGTTAGGTCCCAAATAAAGGTGTCGATTGGACCACTATACTCGTTTTTTCTTCTTTTTTTTTATTCCTACGAATATATACTCTATTTTGAATAACACTGCACTGACCAAATGCCCACATTTTTAGTAGTTAAAACTATGTAGTGATTTTGCAACCTGGATTTAGGAGGTAGGGTTGCGCTACAAAATTTCCCCTTATTGTCTATTCTATTTTATTTTGGCAACAAGGGTTAGGGTTTTGAGGGTTCCTACATAAAAGTGTTTACCCCATGCTATAACTCTCTAATATATCAGTGGGTCACAACAATAGTACTCGACCCAATATCTCATGGCACCAAGTAAGGAGGTTCAACCATACCCTTATCCGTACTACCCAATTACCGAGGTACACAAGAGTAGTCTTCTCGAGTGTTGTTCTTAGTGACACTATAGTAGTCAGGTGGATGATAAGATGATCTATAGTTGTTTTTGCAGACCTATTGTACTCCCTATATACTCAAGGGTACGTCAGAGTGAATGGTCGTGTACAAGTACTATCTAATGCGTTACTACTTGAAGGGGTAACAACAATGGTTATAGAGGTTTCCAACAAGGTGAAATAGTGTGTTTCAAATAACCTATGAAACCGACTGTATTTCTTGCGTGTATTCCTTCCCAACCAAAGTTTCACCTGTTGAACGATAGATCATTATGTTTTAAATATGTCAGTAGTACACGTCTTTACCTTAAATTTTTCTTGTCTAAAATTTTGTAGAGGAAAGTGCTCTAATACCACTTGTAAGATATGAGATGTATTATGAAGAGAAGAAACATAATTGTTATAACAAGTATCACCAGAAAGAGAAAAATATAGAGCACAATGACACAATTGATTCCAGAAATGATATCTTTATTATATAGAAAGACAAGTTCACTTTCCTATTTGAGGGG
>SNQJ01S0006159.1:185078-199362 GCA_010110895.2 Picea sitchensis | reverse complement strand
CAAACATAGACAACCAATGTCACTATTCATTTGAGTTCATTGATATCAGTGAACCTGACCTGGCTATTCTCTGTGTTGCCATCAGCTGTTGCACCATACTGCTGAACATTAAAGATAGTACTGGAATCCATTATGTTATCTAGTTGGGTGCGTATTGAACTCGATCCTGGCAACAGAGAAGAGGCCGTGAAACTCATAGCTAGTAGAAAGAGAAAAAACTTCATCTTTTGTTAAAAAGCAATTGAATGCCTCTATACTCCAGTCCTCTTCACCAATATGCTAAATTCAAAGGCACTGGAATGGTATTTTTCATAACAACTCTTGATTTGGGTTTGAAACCCCACTGTTCTGTATAAAGCTATTGCACTACGGAATTATCTCAACTAACTCCATATATCAGTTATAATGCAGAGACTATAATTTATCAAGCGATTTCAGGCCGTTTCCTTTAATGCTAATGCTGAATATAGATTTAAAGCACAAAAAGAGGGATTTGACTTCTAAATAAGGTATTTGATTGTTAATTTGTTGTATCCATTCTAGAATTTATGAAATTCTGTAAATCAGCATGTTCAATAATTCTATGTTTAGAGATCAACATTAATGTTGTAAGCCACCTCATCTATATATATATATATATATATTAAATTATGGGTATTAAGTTCAAGTAAGATATATCAAAAATTTATGAATTTGATCTTTTAAAGAAAAACACATGTTATTAATCATTAGACTCATTTTAATTGTCTCACTCATCATTGTTAATAATATTATTGATATTAATTAAAAGTGTAATAGAAATTCCAAAAATATTTTATAAATTTATAATGCATTACTAAATGTTTAGAATATAATTATAAAATGTTGAAGTTGAAAAAGATGGATGGTTTCGACGATGACAAGTCAAAATGGGCACAATGGGTTAGGTAAGATATTTTGAGGTTTATATTAACTAATGAATGAAAAATAAAAGAATATAATCAAATTTTTAATATCCATTCAACATGAAGTTTAAAGATAAATATTAGAGTGATAATGAAATATGAAATATTAAAAATAATTTGTCAATTCTAATCTAATTGAAAATAACTATTTTCTAACATTATGATATTAAGAATCAAAATGGCTTAGCGCTAAGTCGATTATTGCTAGTATGACTAATGCCTATGTCATCTATAGTGGACATAGTTTTTGCATCAGACCTAGTAAGTTTATTTCCATTGTATTCAACTTTAGAGATGACATAGTTTTTGCATCAGACCTAGTAAGTTTATTTCCATTGTATTCAACTTTAGAGATGAAATGATTATCATTGTAATCATTAATTATTAGTACTTTGGATATTCAAAGTATATTATTATTGCAAATTTTAACTTGCAATAATATTTTTATTTATATGGGATGTAGATTTTATAAGATTTATGAGATAATTTTTTTTTTTAATTATATTTGTATTTTTTATATGTTTTATTTAAATGATTGTTTTATTATATTATTTATTATTTTTTTTTCTTGTTTGTAATTATTTTTTTTATCTTATTTTTTTATTTATAAAAAAATGTAAAATAATGTATATTTTTCTCTTATAATGTAAAAATATGTCTTAACTCCAAAGTTTTTTTTAATATAAAGAAATTATCTTCAAAACATTGCCATTATATGAATTTATCACAAATTAATATATGGTTATGATGAAATTCAATTCAAATTCATATATATTTAAAACATGCATAAAATAACTTAGAAGATTTTTTTTTGTGTGTTGTATTGAGAGCCTAATCAAATTAAATTCAAACTTTTGCATATTTAAAATATGTAGAAGGTATCCTAAAGAATTATTTTTGGTTGGTATTGAAAGTCTGGTCAAAATTATCATTATACTTATGATTTTAATTGTTTTACATTTAAAAAAAAAAAAACATTTGAATATGGATAAAGTTAGTATTAGGAAACTATTAAGAAAGATCAAACATTTCCTTAAACAAGTTAGTTAAGAGTTTGGATGGTTGGTATGGTTATTTTATTTTCACATAAAAAAGTATGAGATAGTTCTTTTAAATGTGCATTGTTCACATGTTACAATATATTTGGAATGTTCTCCATAACAATATTGTTTTATTATCTATTTATATTTCTCTACAAAGTTATTCTTTCTTAAACATGAAGTATCATGGTTACAATTTTCATGGCTCGACAAGTTTCACTTTTTTGTTATAATTTTTTTTTGCAATATGTAAATGATGTCAAGTTCCACATCTTATCACTTTTGTCTAATATAAATGGAAAATGTGTTAGAATGATCAAGAGAATCATTAAAATACATAATTTTGTTACCTCTAGTGTATCTTTAATTATCAGGACAATTCTTAAAATACAAAATATTATGGCTGATGTATATGTTTAATAAGTGCAATGTGTTTGGCATAACCATTAAAATTCTCAAGCATTCAATACACAATAGTGAAACGTAGGAAGCTTCTCGCAAGAAACCAAATTCAACTTACAAGATCACCAAAGAAAAACCCATAACAAGAAACCAAATTTAAATGAATTCAACTTACAAGATCACCAAAGAAAAACCCATAACAAGAAACCAAATTTAAATGGAAAGATCTTGAATGCAAAAGCCAACATATTAGAGTTGGTATTTAGTAGTGATCCTAAATGGATTCCAACAAATAAATGGATCTAAGACTTAGTACCTATAATCCAATTCAGAAGACTTGGTACCTACAATACAAATCGATAATTAAAAAAATGTTAAGTAAACATTGTAAAACAAGGTAAGTATAAGGATGAATGTGACAAAAGTAAAAGGAACAATTAAATGAAAAGAAAAACCAATAGGAGAGAAGACTAAGGAATGGAAAGTGAAGGGGCATGGTTGTTGGCTCCCCCTGTACCCCCCAAATCTCCCTATTTTCTCCTTCACTCTCATTACCAAGGGGTATTTTGGCCAATAGAGGATCATGCATAGATAGCCATGAAAGATTGTACCATAGATCACCAAAATGAAGAGATCAAGCCCTCATTCAGAGTTGGTTTTCACATTTGGGTTTCCAAGGTAAATAATGTCCCCATGTGTTTTCACTTATCAACTGTGTGCATTTTTAATTGTTGTTGTATTTTTTATTGATATATGATTTCATTTATCTCTATAGTGTTGGAGTATTCATTTATACTTGCAGTAGTTTGAATATATGGATATTCTAACAACTATGTTTCCTCCACCATTGGTTGATTTTTGAGTTTGGAGATCAATGGACATTGTTATTTGCTTGTTGCAATCTTGTAGGATTTTCTAATGTGGTTTAATTCTAGTTGTTGGGTAAATTTATATTTCCTATAGGCTCAATCTCCCCCATAATTTGTAACTTCACTCTCCCTTTGAGCCATTAATTAGTGCTTGGGAAAAATCATATTTCATTCAACCAATTTCTTCATCAACTCGACAATTTCATACCTACTGGGATGTTTGTTGTTTCCCACAGGCGATATAGTTTGTGTAATCCATATGCACTTACCCAGGTAAATTCCTTCAACCTTGAGCCAATTTCCTTGCATGGATCGAATTAACACTAGTTTGGTTGATTTATTCATTGTTGGAGCAAATTTCTTCCTCCCTAAATGGTACATCACTCCTTGAGTCAAATTACTCTCTGCTTAGGCCAAATTTTCCTTAGTTGGGCATTTCCTCTCCTCCCCATAAGTTGTACATGCAATACAAAATGTGTTTGGGTGGCTCCTTGCTCCTTGAGGTTGCATGACTAGATTCTTGGACACAATTTGTTGTAAGATTTTCCTTTTTCTTGCAAAATCTCAAATAGATCATTTTATTGAGAAATGGCGTGGGAAATGACATCTTTCTACTGATATGCATTTTATCTTCTCATTAAGAATCATATTTCTCCAATTAGATTGCTTATTAATTAAGTGCGTGATGATCCAATCTAGGCTAAAGAAACTCAATGTAACTGGTATTGGAATGTGATATAGTAAGCTTGTATTCATAATCTCTTTCTTGACTATGTTTTGAAAATAAAACAATCTCCTTCATCTTTGTTGAATGATGTTGAAGCTTGAAGACAATGAATCATTTTTTTATATGCATTGGAGGGTGTGTTATCCTACTATTAGATTGACTTAGAATTGGAAAATGAAATACACTCTTTCAATAAGAATTTGTTTACATTAGTTGTCTTTTGTGAGGAAGGAGGGAGAAGTGTGCATAGCTAGCTAGTACTCTTTTCATAAGCTCTAATGTGTAGGTATCAACATACACAAGTCTAAGAGAGAGCACAAAGAAGAATGAGGTGAAAAGTCACATAGTAGAGAGAATCCAAGAAATCAAGATTTATAGGCTTCCTTGCTTGGGAAGTTTCACTTACAGGCTTTGTAATAACCTCACAATTTTTTGATTGATAAGGGTTGAAGATTCCTATTGGAGAATATCATGGCAGGTTAACAACATTGCTTATCATTGCAATGACCTCAAAATCCTTGGAGAGAAATCTCGAGAATAGAGAACTCCACTTCAAACAGAACTAGAGACCTAGCTTTTATTGGCACATTTACAACTAAGGTTTATTTTTCATTGCATAACCATCTAGATTGTTTTGTGAAAGTTATGTAAGTGAGGGAGCCAACCAAAAAATCAAGAGCATAGGTTGCACAAAGAACGCGCCTTGTAGCCATAATAACTATAGAAGTCCTTGTATAGGGAAGAGGATGGAGACCTAGTATCTTTTCTAAAGGTAGAACACTTGGTGCAAGACTAAGACAAATACATTAAACTTATTCCACATAGGGAATACATTGGCAAATAAACTAGGCCATAAGTCTCTCATTTATAGATAATATGGTATTAGATGCGTTGCATCTTTGGCGATGAAAAATTCTATAAATTTGAAGAGAATGTTGCAGACCTCAACATGGGTAAAGAAAGTAGAGAAACATTGGAAGAATTAGGGGGGAAAATGCTTATCTTCAAGAAGAAAATGAACTCTTGAAGGAGAAGTTCCATATGTTCAACACAAGGATGGAAGAGATGGAGAAGCAAATTGAGACCTGTATCATAATACTAGCATTACTAAAGAATAAGTTTGAATAATGACAAGACCCCCTTATTATAGTCATTATAGATTGAGACAAGCATAGAATGAAGCTTGTACACCTCGGTGAGGATATCATCCAAAGGGATAGCTTGTAATAGGATAGGATCATACAGATGATGGTGCAACTGCAACAAGAGTTGGAAAAGGAGGCCTTGGCAGGGCTCCAAGTAGCTTTCAAAGAGCAAAAAGAAGAAAGTCAATCTTCCATTGCTACCTCCCAAGCCAGAACTATGATGAAGAGAAATTTGGGAAGCTCACTTTCCTTAGATTTCTCTCAAGAGAATTTTGTTGAATTTGAAAAGAATACCATAGGCATTGGTTCTATGCTCCTAAGGAAAATGGGCTATGATGGAAAAGGGCTAGGCAGGAAAAGACAAGAAATATTGAGCCTCATATTATTTATATTGAGGGTCAAGTGTGAAGGCCTAGGATTTGATGCTAGAATATAAAATCTCATGGTCGTGAAGACCATTTTTTTAAATGCTAAAGACATGATGGAACTTTCCTGTTCATTCTGAGAAGGAGCAACAACAATAAGTGAAGGTGGAAACCCACTACCACCTCAGCCATCTTCTGGTAGATTTAAGGATGGAAGCGATGCAAATAGCACATAAATTTATCCTACACCTACACCTGGATAAAGTGACAAGAATATCAGCTAGGGAAAGAAGAAGAAGAATACCAGGAAGTCTATATAAAATAAGACATTCGTTTTTAGTCAGTATTGTAAGAAGAAGGGCCATAACATTGCCATTTTTTGCTACATGGAGCTATGCTTGTGTTATGGAAATAAAGTATATCATGAGGAATCCTATTGCAAGAAGCAAGGAGCATGCCACAAGCCATATTGATTTCAGAGGAAGAATGTATAGAGGGATTCACTATTCCAACAATAAACTGAGAGGCATGAGAAGAAAATAACTATCTTGAGTAGTCCATACCATAGTGCCAAGAAATTTTTCCTCCACTACAAGTTAAGTGGACATTGGGAAGCAAAGTGTTGGCAACTTCATCTGGAGCTTTACCCCAGAAACTGTACAACCAAGAGAAGAGATTGGAGAGTGATGATTGAAGAAGAAAAACTATCTCCAACTATAGTCTAAGGGGAAGAATTTTTCCAAGGAGAGATAGCATCTCAAGATATCTACATGATCAACAAGAAGAATGATAGGTTGATGCCAAGGGAAACCAAATTTGAATATTTTTTTCAATCTTGTATCAAAAGAATATGTTATTGAAGTTGTGTCATAGATTGGTGCACATAGGTCAATGACCTTTGGAGGAGTTATTGAGAAATCCACAAAACATTTGCAAGAATATGTAGGAATTAGATAGTTATTTCCATGCCAGGGAAAAAATGATCCTAGCAAGAGAAGGAAAGCCACACTTCCTTTCGTAAGACTGATATGTGATGGTAGCATGTTCGGGTAACACTAAACATGAATACAATCATTTGAATTGTCTTCATGACTTCCAATATTCACTATCTTCAATATTGAGAAAGATGTGGGAATGAATGTTGAGTACACAGGTCAGATATAGAGATTTCTCAGAGATGAGAGTCAATGAGTTGACTTCTATGTTGTGGGAACAAGTGAGATAAAACTAGATCTAGAGCCATCTAGTAATCAAAGAAAGTAGCAAGAGCCATGAACCAGAGCTAAAGCTAGAGCTAGAGTTGTCACTAAGAACTAGAGTCAAAGCTACATTCTAGAGAAGAAATAAAAGGGTACATTGATCCATAATGGTTTCCCTCAAGATTTTGGAGACAAAAAATACCCTTAATGGTGAGGTGTGATCCAAAATGGGTTCAAATATACAAACGGGTGTAAGAATCAATACCTATAATGAAATTTGGTACTTAATTAATGCTAACAAAACATTGTAAAACAAAGCAAATGTAAGAATGAATGGGAAAAAGTGAGGAAAAAATAAAAAAATGATTAAATGAAAATAAAAACAAATAAGAGAGAAGACCGAGGAATGGTAAGTGAAGGGGCATGGTTGTTGGACTCCCCCCTGTCCCCTATCTCTCCCTATTTCCTCCTTCACTCTCGTTCTCAAGGGGTTGTTTATCCAAGACACGAACATGCATAAAAAACCATGAATCATTGTATCGAACATTGTTGAAATGAAGATACTTAGCCCCCATTCGAAGCTAATTTTCCCATTTGGGTTTCTAGGGTATATAATGTTCCCATGTGTTTTCATTTATCTACTATGTGCATTTTTAGTGGTTATTGTGTGTGTTAGTGAGCTAACATTTCATTTATATATGTAGTGTTGGATTCTTAATTCATACTTGCAATAGTGTGTGAGTAAATGGATATTCTAACATCTCTCTTTCCTCCATCGTTGGTTGATTTATAAGATTGAAGATTAGTGGACACCATTATTTGGTTGTTGCAATCTTGTAGGAGTTTCTAATGTAGTTTAATTCTATATGTTGGGTAAATTTCACTTTCCTATAGACTCAATCTCCTCCATAGTCTACAATTTCACTCTCCCTTTGATTCATTACTTAGTGCTTGGGAAAATTCATATTTCTTTGGACCAATTTTCTCACCATTTGAGTGATTTAATACCTAGTAGGATTTTTTTTGCTTCCCATGGGCCATACATGTCCGTATGAGATGTATGAAATTACCTAGGGTTAATTCCTTCCACCCTATGAAAATTTCCTTCCCTTGGTCGAATTAACACTAGTCTAGTCAATTTCTTCATTGTTAGAGTAAATTTCTACTTCCTTGAACAATAACTCATTCCCTGAGTTGAATTTCTCTTTACTTGGTCCATTTTTTCCTTAGTTGCACATATCCTCTTCCCCCCACAAGAAATACACTATACACAACATGTTTAGGTGTATCCTTACTCCTTGAGGTTGTACGACTAGTTGCTTGGGTTCATTTTCTTGTAATATTGGCCTTTGGCTTGCTGACTTGAAGATATGATAGTTTGATTGGGAAATGGTGTGGGGAATGACAATGTTCTGCTCATATTCATTTTTTCTTCTCGTTAATAAACAAGTTTGCTCCAAATAGATTTCTTATTAATCAAGTATGTTAGGATCCAATTCAAGCTAAATAAACTTAATGTAATTGACATTGGAATGTGCTACAACAACCATGTATTTGTAATCTCTTTGTTGGCTCCATCTTGCAAATAAAACAAGCTTCTTCACATTTTGTTGATCAACATTGAAGCTTGAAGACACCAACTTGGTGATTTATATGTGTTGTAGGTTGTGTTATCTTTCTTTCGGATTGACTTATAATTGGAAAAGGAAACTCAGCCCTTCAATAAGCATTTGTTTACATTAGTTGTCTTTTGTGTGAGGAAGGAGGGAGGAGTGCATAGAGCTAGTTAGTACTCTTTTCATTTAAACTCTAACACACTTGTATCCTCTTACACAAGTCTAAGTGACAGTGAAAAGAATAATGAAGTGAAAATTCATAGAGTAGAGAGAAGTCAAGAAATCAACATTTATAGGCTTCCATGCTTTGCAATTTTCACTTACATGATCTGTAATAATTTCACAAGTTTTTGACTAGTAATGTTTGAAGATGCCTATTAGAGCACCATATGATAGGTTAATAACATCACTTAGCATTTCAATCGGTTCAAAATCTCTAGAGATCAATCTTGAGAATAGAGAAATCCACTTCAAGTGGAGCTAGAGACCAAGCATTGAACGACATATTGACAACTAAGGTTTATTTTTCATTGCAAATTCATTTGGATTCTTGTATGTAGGTTATGTAAGTGAAGGAGCTAGCCAAGAAATTTGGATTTGAGGTTGCACATAGAACACGCGTTGTGCCCACCAGAAATATAGAGGTCCTTGTACAAGACAGTGGACAGAGACCTAGTATCCCTTCTAAAGGTTGAACACTTGGTGCAATATCAATATGGAGACAATAAATTTATTCTGCAAAGGGTATTTGTTTCTGAAGGGTGTGGGATATAAGTGCCTCATTTATGGATCAAGTGGACCCATTCACTTCTTAACAAACTAAAGGGGCTTCACAAAATTAACAGTAGGTCCTTTTTCATTCTTACACAAATTAAACATCATTATTTTAATAATTCAAGTTCACATCTTCTACTTGGATATTGTAATACCCTCATCGAAAGTGGCATTGGGCACCTTCGTCACACGATCACTTTTATGGTTAGTGACTAGCATAGATTGACATATTGGAAAAATTATTCCTTAGATGAATTGGTTGAGATGCCTTGGCCTATTGGCAAGACACGCCTCAAACAATTGGATGCATTGGCCCAAGGCAGGGCACACTTTAGATAGTTGGACATCTTAGCTCATTGGCAAGACGGACAATAGATGAACATGGGTGCACTTGTAGATAGATAGGGTGCATTGCACATAGTGGCAAGTTGGACACATCAAACGAGTTGGATAGGACTTGGCTAGAGGAAAGGAGGTTGTTGTAGGAAGCCTTGTTTGTAGCACACACTTATCATGATGAATTAATAAGTTGGCTTAGAAGGATTGCTGATTTGGGTTCCTAAACTTATATAGATCAATGGAGTTAGGTTTTCCACACTTTGTCGTTGTGATAGATGGTTGAGGTTCCTTTGGGAAAAAATTTCCACAGATTGCAATCTTGGGTCGCACTTGTTGGGATTACTCCCTTGGGCATGCATCCATCTGAAACAAATTCAACATATGCCTTGGGTGTAGTTGGAAAAACTCGGGTTGAATGTGCATAGTCATGTAGACTGAGATGAGTTGGGTGCACTTGGGACTATTAGGAAGTTGAGACTAGTGGACAGAGTTACCTTCAAATGGAATGAGGTGGATTAGATGTATTGGCCCACTTAGGTGTAGCTATGCATGCTTGGGCATGTTTAAACAAAACGACAGACAAAAAAAGATGACATTAGTAGGCTTGAGATGACTTGGGAGACATAATGACTTGGGTGGATGAGACGACCTAGGTGGACAAGATGAATTTGGTGGGCTCAGGACAACATGTGCAGACCCGACAAACAAGTCACTAAATATGAGAAAGTCGACTCAATGGCATTTGGGTCCAACTTGGAATAGAATGGGCTTCGCAAGGAAAGTGAAGCTCATACAAATATTGGGATGCCTCAAAGTGCTAAGGAGAATAAAAAAAAAAAGAATCACTTACTGTTATGCAATCTTGTACCAAGTTCAAGTTTTGGGCACCACAAGAGACTTGCATTGGATAAGTAACAAGAAGACTGATTGGGTTGTACAAGGTTGTTGGGTAGTCTAGAGAGAATGCATTTTGTCTTAGTTCTTTGTACATATGTAATTGAGCCGCAGGCAATCGCTCGTACTCCCCCATTGTATCATGCAACATTTATATATATATTATAAAATGTTAGGCACCTAGCTTGAATGTCACCCATTCATATACATTGTATATTATGGTTGTCTTATATATTAAATGTTGTTCCTTGCATACAATTGGAAACTAAGTATAATAAACTTAGTCGAACAACTAACTTGTTGCAGCCCAAGAAGAAGTTATGAACAAACCTTAGATGAAGAAACATAAACATAGTCTGATTCTAGTATATGCAAGTTGACCAAGACTCTTCTACCAGGAAATACCTTCTCAAGGCACGATATTACTACATGACATATTAATAGTTTCCTTTGTTACTATGGTTCCAGTTATGCTTTTGTACAACAAACTACTAAGGTTCACAATATTAGATGTCTGCACGGCTAAATATCAATAAAGCTTACAGAAGCTGACTGCTTAATGATAATTCAATATTAGTTACGCAAAATGTGTTATTCTTATCGATACTAAAAAAACACAGAAACTATTCAGATAGGATTAGAATGAGTTAGCACCTGGGCATAATACCGTGGACAGTAATAATGGTCAAGGATTCTTGGATTCATTAAGTTCATTGGTATTTTCTCAATTGTTTAGCCCTTGCCGAACCCCTTCCCTCCCTGCAATGTTTTGATCCTAAGTCCATTCTCCCCTCCCTATAATGTTTTGATCCTAAGTCCATTCTCAGTGCCGCCGTTGAAGTAAACTGCATTTACAACGACACTGACTCCATTAGTAGATGGATATTTTTTAAAGTCTAGCAGATTGCATAATAAGTTGTAGGTTAAAGATTCTATGAAATGATGATTTTTTCTGGGGATATATTTATGAAATTTAACGAAAAAATTGTTGGGTTAATAGATTTGAGTGATTATTTCTGTAAAATTCAATTATTTTGAAAGTCATTCAACATAAATCCATTTCTGCATTTATAAATGAATTTTGAATAACAAAAAATAGTAATTAATATAAATTTATATAGTCTAATTCCAAAAAAAATCATTTAGTAAAAAAGCTAACCAACTCCCAATAATAATAATAATAATAATAATAATAATAATAATAATAATAATAATAATAATAATAATAATAATAATAATAATAATAATAATAACTACTACTACTACTACTTTCTCCAATTGAAATTTTATCAAATAACTTTACTACTACTTTCTCCAATTGAAATTTTATCAAATAACTTTACCTGATTCCGTGACCTGGTCCGCAGAATTTGTTGTAAGCTTTCCATAAACTATGGTCCGTTGGTACAATCAGGTCTCCAGTTCCCTGTCCCCCGCCAAAACTCTCTTCACTCAAAAGAAAAAGAAACAATTAAATCACATGATCTTGATGCCAAGGAATGGATGTTAGCACCTTACCTGCACAGTTCTATTAGCAGTATTACATGGTCCTGTAAACGAAACAGGAGAAACCGGAAATTGTCGTTTTGGTATAGAGACCGCAGATGATCGAATAGAAGAACAGGCTGCATTCCAGGCGTCCATAAAAGCCTGGAATGCAGAGAACAAATCAAATCGTTAAAGCCACATAACAGAGAACATAGATAACATATGTCACTATTCATTTCACTTCAGTTATATAACTCAACCTCACCTTGCTATACTCTGTGATGCCATCGGCTTTTGCACCATACTGCTGGACATTAAACATAGTAGTGGAATCCCTTATGTTATCTAAATGGGTGCGTATTGAACTCGCTCCTGTTAACAGAGAAGAGCCTATGAAACTCACAGCTAATAGAAAGAGAAAAAACTTCAGCTTTTCTAAAAATGCCATTGAGTGCCTCTATACTCCCAGTGACAGTCATGATTCCTCTCAACCAATATGCCAAATGCCAAGGCACCAGAAAGTTGATTATCATAACAGCTCCTGATTTGGGTTCGAAACCCCACAGTTCTATATAAAGCGATTGCACTCCATCTGAGCGGAATTCCCTCAACTAACTTTATATATTTGTAATAATTCATATATTATAATTTATATAAAATTTTACTGTGTTTGCGTTAATTCTAATCAGTCCTAACTGGCTGAATATGGATTTTAAGCACAAAAAGAGGGATTCGACTCGTAAATAAGGTATGTAATTGTTAATTAGTTGTTGAGTGTTTCTATTCAATCAAGCATTTACTCAAGTCTGTAAATCAGCATGTTCAATAGTTGTTTGACTGAGCGACCAAATTCAATATTCTAACATAAGAAGTTGTTATCACCCATAATTGTTACATTCAAAAATTTATGAAAGTATGTAAATCAGCATTTTCAATAGTGGTATGTTTCAGCCTCAACTTTATGGTTGTTGATATTTGTAATACTAATTTGCATAGTGTAAATAGTAGACTTTTTAACCTTGTTGGATTATGTTTTTTCAATATTTTTATTTAAAATAACAATTTTACTAATAATTTTACTAATCATTATATTAAAAAATAATAATTTCATTAACAATTATATTTTATTTCACCCATGTTTAACAATTATATTTTATTTTATCCATGTGTAAAAGAAATGATGAATCTCCAAATTTCCTATCAAATTTATGTCAAAAAAAAATATTAATTATCATTATAATACATTGTCATTCCATCTTCATGACACACCATATTGATTATCCATTGATTTAAGCTATAATGCAACCAATTTCATTGTACCATACAACATTTGTTTTAGACGATATACGAATGGAATTAAGTCCACTAATTGATAAGAAGAAGGCACATCTAAGGGGTTGAGTAATATACCAACGAACATGTTGGTCACATTAGAGCTCAGTCAATGTTTAATGAAATCCTAAAAAGTGAATTGTTTAAATTCTGATTACGTATTAAGTTTAGTCACATATATAGTTCTTAATGGTTAAGAAGTTGTTTTCACCCATAATTGTTAATGGTAACATTGATATCCATAGTATTAGTTAGATATTCGTTATAATAATAATAATAATAATAATAATAATCTATTTTTAAAGTCACGGCTAAACCAGTATACCAAATTGGTGTATGAGACTCCCTTGTTTGTGGGACAAGGGACCCCCTCGACCCAGCTATTTGACTAGTAAAGTCGAAGGTATAATATAATTGCCCATTATCCCATCCGATCATAAATTATAATATAATTATCCAGTATACAATTAATAATTTGTTACATATAAAATTATAATGGAGACAACTCCATGTTTATGATGTGGAGTAAATAGTGTATCAAATAAATTATGTGTATTTGATCATCTAAAAAGTATATATCCTAAAACATAAAATATTGTTTTAAGATTTTGTGAGCTATTCTATTCTAATAGATGCCATTCTAATAGATGATAGTAGAAAAAAATAAGTCGTAATATTAAGTTAGAAAAACAAAATATAAAAAATGATAAATTGAAGTAATTATGTGTAGTTATTAGTATTTATCATCTAAATCTATTATTACTAAAAAAACAAGTTGAATAAGAGATCTATTATTACCACAAAAATAAGTTGAATAAGAAAAGAGAACAAACTAATAATAAATAATAATAAAAATCATACATCCTATGAAAAATATTTTTGTTACTATTAAAATGAAGAAAAACTAAACTAGAACAGAATAATAAACCAAAAAAAGTCTACAATTAAAAATCATGTGATAAGAACGTTATATTAAGTAAAGTAAAAAATATAAAAATATAAAAAATAATAATAAAAGATTTAAGATGAAGAAACACTAAACTAAATAAACTAAAACAGAATAATAAACCAAAAAAAATAAATCTGCAATCAAAACTCATGCGATAAGAACATTATATTAAATAAAATAAAAAACAAAGAATATAAAAAA
>SNQJ01S0006159.1:164959-180481 GCA_010110895.2 Picea sitchensis | reverse complement strand
TGGAAGGCCTGCACTCGGTTGGTGTTTTCTACAGCTGTTAAAAGGTAAGTATTTGAATTATGCTTTGATCATGTTATGCTTGACTGGCTGCTTATGTATCATGTTTTCACTGTGTAAATGAATTATTGTTAAATGCTATGGAAAGTGTGATTATAGCAGTAACGAGATATGTTTCACTCTGTATTTTAAATGTGTTTAATTGTGCTTAAATGCATGTGGTTATATTGGCCTATGTTTATTATTAAAAGAGTGTACATAATATTACAAGAGCACGTTAAACCTCTTGGTTCTTTAAAAAGGTACACTACAAATTGGTATCAGAGCAATTGGTACACTACATGAGGAGCTTGGTGTGATCTAGTCAGTCTCACGGAGATCGATAGTCTTGTTGAGATTGTAAGATCAGAGAATGTAATGTGTGCAACGCCATGACTTTAGATAAACTATAATAGAAGAGCTTGAGAGACAAATATTTGTGGACATAGCCCAGGAGGGGGTGAACCATGGTAGATCATGTGTTATGTGACTTGTTTGTTGTTTATGTCTTCTTTGTCAATGGTAAACTCTTAGATAAATGTCTTGATGAAGTAGTTAGATCTGTTGATTTACATGCATGGATAAAGAACGACAATACATTAAATATAGATGGATGAGATAGTAAATAAATGAATATCCCAAAGTATAATCTCAGATTCCCACTCATTCCCAAACTGCAAGCACTTGAGCATTGCAGTCACCCATAGAACTATATCGGGTGAGATTGCGCAGTACACGTTGTGTGTTGTGTTGCCTTCTGGTTTACCAGGAGGGCCGATAGTTTTAGAGGGATTTGATGGAATATTTTTTAGATCTTAGCCCGGGTCAACCCTAGAGGTAGGAAGAGAGAGGAGCAACCAACATCATGTGATGGTTCCTTTTCTTCATTGGGGTGTTCTGGAGAACATTTACTTTCTTATTTGGTACCTTCATGTTCTTCTTCTTCGTTGGAGTCTATGGAATCTTCTATAGACTTCTTAAATGCAATCCTTTCATCAAAAGTCACATATCTATTGATTTCAACCTTCTGCTGACCTGGAACATAAATTCTATATGATTTTTATGATCCACTATATCTAATGAATATACCTTTCTTTCCTGAAGGTTCCAACTTCTTTCTCTTATCCTTGGGAACATGAATATATATGGGGCATCCAAATATTCTCAAGTGTTCAACACTTGGCTTCTTTCCGGAGAAGGATTCTTCTAGAGTCGTTTTCTTCAATATTCTTTTTGGACTTCTATTCTGAATATAAATAGTTTTCATGGATGCTTCTCCCCATAGGAACATGGATAAATTCTGGTCATTCATCATTGCCTTAATTGATTCTTCAATAGTACTATTCTTTTTTTTAGCCACACCATTCTATTGGGGATTTTGAGGGACAATGATTTCCCTCCTAAATCCAGATTCTTTACAAAAGGAAACGAGCTCCTTGGAGGTGTAGTCTCCTCCATTATCATATCTTATTATCTTTATCTTCTTATATGTTAGGTTCTCTACTTCATCCTTGAATTCTCATAATTTTCTAAATACTTTAGCATTAGAATTTAATGGATACAACCATGTTTTTCTTGAGAATCCATCTATAAACATTGCATAGTAAAGCTATCCTCCTAGATACTTCACTAGCATAGGACCGACCACATACATCTGAATGTATTAGGTCTAATATCCCTTTGGATATATTCTCACTACTTGGAAATGGTTTCTTAATATTCTTCCCAAGTTCACATCCTCTACACACACCTTCATGTATTGATTGTAATTCTTGTATGCCTAGAACCATGTGTTTTAGGGATGGAAAGGATTGATAATGAATGTGAGAATACCTTATATGCCTTAACTCACTGGGATTGATTTCATCATGTACAATAGCTTGAGTATTTTGACCTGCGATTTTGTACAATCTTCCTTCACGAATTCCAATGACTCTAGTGTCTTCTGTCTTTGAGTCTTTAGAACATACAAGAACTTTTCCATCTACAAAAGATAATCTATCTCCTTTCTCTTCCAAAAAGGAAATATATACTAGATTATTTTTCAAACCAAGAACATATAAAACATTACTAAGATGAATAGAGTTACATGATTCCATCTTGATAGTAGCTTGTCCAATTCCCTTGAATGCATAAGATTTCTTGTCTCCAATCTCCACTTTATGATTTGTCTCATTTTCCTTCATGCTTGAGAAATTCTTACGGTCACCTGTAATATGCCTTGAAGATCCACTATCAATTAGCCACACGTCAAATTCAATGGTTCCAGTAAGAGATGAATAATATAAGATATATGTTTCATCATGCTTTGTCTTCTTTGAAGGTTCTTCATCATTGGAAGATAATATGTGATGTCTCTCTTTTCTCTTCTTTGTTAGTTTAGGACAATTCCTTTTGTAGTGTCCATAATCATGGCATGCAAAGCATTGTACCTTTGACATATTTCTCTTGAACTTATTTATTGAATCATATATTTTCTTATCTCCGTGTCTTTTAAACTTTGTTGCAAAGGATTGATCATATTCTTCCTTCTAAGGTTTTCCCTTGGAGTTTAACCTTGTCTCTTCTTGTGCACAACAGGCCCAAATTTCTTCTAACATTGGGAAATCCTTCCTTGCATTCATGCTTACGGAAAATGCATCCCATAATATAGAAAGACCATTGAGTGCTATGTTCACAACTTCCTTTTATTGGATGGATTATTCAATAGCTTGCAGTTGATTTGTCAACTGAGAAATCCTCACAAAGTATGAAGCAATGGTGTCATCCTTTGTCATCTTTGTGTCACAAAGTTCATTCTTCAGAGTCATCACTTGTCCAATATTTATAACTAAGAAAAGGTTTGTTAGGGAATCATACATATTCTTGGATGAGTCAAGATGAGAAATGTAGGTTATCAAGTGATCTTTTACAAATTCCACTATGATACTCATAGCATTAATGTCATTATCCTTGAACTTTTCTAGTGTTGCAACGTTCTGAGGTTCCTTTTCTTTTCCTGATTCAAATTATGGTTCCATGATATTGCCATTCGTGATATCTAGGACTTTATTCTTGGAAAGGATGAGGTCAATCCTTGTATTCCATTATGTAAAGTTTAAATCCCCTTATAACTTGTGTTCCAACTTCATAGAGTAAGTCATGGATGCGTTGGCTTTGACTTTGACCAAAAAATTAAACTTGATGCCTTGGCTTGTTGAGAGTACTAGGAGGTGTGTTTGGCTAGGGCGCATTAGGATATTCGGGAATTAGGTCAAGAGCTTCACTTAAGGTGACTCAACAATATGGTTAGGTTTTTGTTTCTCCAGCAAAACCCTCACTGCAACTGCAACTGCAATGCAAATTCTCCCAATCTACCTTCCAGTGGTTAGACTGTCCGAAGATAGTGTGGGCCCATAACCTGTTAAACTAATAGGTGTGCTCGTTTCACCATAGAAAATATCATTATATTGTCACTCAACCATAGGCACAAAGGCTACTCCCGAGCAACTTAACCTAGATAGAAAGAATAATTTTGAAATCAATCACTAGAACCAATAGCCAAACAAGGTAGCGTACCTCTCCCCAAATCTAGTGTACCAAGCCAAAAGTCCAAACCATAACCAAAGATCAAGTCACCACTGTAGCAACTACAACTCTCCTCTAGTCATGTGCACCACTAGTCCTTATGTAGTTGTGAGAGTGAGTCAATTCAAATGAGCTCAAGCGCCCTCTATTTATAGTCCTCCAAGTCACTTAATTGGGGTGACTTCTTCTCTTGGAGGCTAATAACTTAATATAAATTATTCTCTTGAGTCAACTTCTCTTCTAGGGTTATTAACCAACTATTTAGGGTTTCTCTTGCTTCCTGAAATATTCTAGTCTCGTCAAAGGTTACATGTAGATGTCAATACCTCATGCATCTACCGTAATATCAACATTTTACACATCAGTGACAAGTAAGTATCAGGTTTTTCAATATTGCATCTAGCTAGCTTCTTGTAAAGAAATGGTTCATAGTGACCGCTAACATTATTTGCATCATCAAACAAGATCCAATATGGATCTGCATTTGTATTTTTGTTGAAATGAAAATACTTTTTTTCTTCATTAATGACTAGACTACAATCCATATATTTAACCATTTTTTAACCATCGTATGCAAAATGTATTTCCCCGTAGCCCTCTCTCACTTTCATTTATATTTGAAGATGTAGATAGGTGCATTATCGATAGATATATGTCAATGTCATTAATCCCATGCAATGCGTACAAGAAATTGGATCCTAGTTGAAGCTCATATGATTTCAATGCATCTTTATCTTCACTGACCAAATAGACTAATAAATGATCTATTAATCCATTTCACAATTCAATGGAAGATTAGCGAAAATGCAGTAGGAAGTGTAATGCATCAAACAAACAATCCCCGTGACTATATGTAAATGCATCCAATCTAAAAAGGTCATTTCTATGCAAAACATGGTCAATATTTCCATGGACAATGCACTGCTCGTTGTTTTCATAGTTTTCAACATCTATTGTATCTTCCATGTTCCATTTTACGTCATTCAAATGATTCTTAGTCTTGCCTATAACATTTATCAAATGAAAACATAAAATGATAGATACAATCTCAAATCAGCATACATTACTTTTTTTTTTTTTTAACTTTGATTTTCTTTGATACATATAGTTTCTAAAATAGTCCTTGACCGATTTAACCAACCTTGAAAAATAAAAAAAATAAGCAGCAAGTAATTTTCCTTGGCATATATAGTATACCCCAAAAATATTTCATTTTATGGTTTGATCGAGCATTACACCCTAGAAAAGGAAAAGCGGTTTTCTTAAACATTACATGAATGCAATGCAAATTTCAATGAAACGAAGTAACTACACATGCATGAAAAAATATTATCAATGAATAACAATGGAATGTTTTGCAACACATAGCAATGGAGATATCATATGTCAAAATTAGTAGTCTTTCTATGAATTATATTCAACTATTTTCGTCAACAAAGAGCATATTAAAAACAAGCAAAGAAAGTAGTCGCACACATTTGGCAGGCCATTGGATAAAACAAAACAACTACATAAATACTTTCAGCGTGTCAAATAACTATTGTCAGGGCATTGCCCAACTGCAGAAGTCTAGATGATATAAATTTTATGCCCATGTCTTGAAACTATTCAAAGTGTTTAGTGTATTAGAGGCATAGGTGTTTAGTGAAAATGACCACATAAAAACCTTTCATCCAACCTCAAAAGTCACCAAGTAAAAATGTTGTTAACTAGCAAATTCTCCAAAGATAAATAGATCACAGAGATGACATTTCCCTAAGGCCAAGAGCAAGATTCAAGTCCACTCAAATGTGTTTTGCACATATATCTTCTTCCTTTCAAATAGAAATAATCGCAATAAAAATCCATCAAGCAATCCAGATAGAAGAAACACATTTTCCTCACATTGCTTCTTAATGCCTTCCCTTTCCTTCTAAATTAGAGAAAATCAACTTACTATAAATCGGTGACCTATCTTGCAAATTACTTCATTCATTGCAATCATTGATGCAGAACCATTTGAAATGTGGAGGTGCACATGTGCAACAATGCGGGAGGATAACGTGTGTCAGTTCTCTGCATTACCTCCAAACTACCTAGCTTGTGACAACAAAGTGCAGAACTACTTCAAATCCGGACCTGGAAAAGCATACAAGATTGTGAGCATATCTTTCATCTACACAATGGTAAAAAATAGAGCAAGCCTTTTCTCTGTCCACCACATAATTGCGCCCAATGTCAATGCACACAACCAATATGTATGTACACTTGGAATACATGGCCATGGAAAAATATTCCATGGAACCACAAAGGCATGGAACGACACGATGACAATTGGCATATTTTTTTGCGCAAGCATTTAAAATACAAAAGTGTTACCTGCACTATCCATATGCCCATGCAAAGTACACAACTTTGCAATACATAAAGGAACCAAGTTGCGGACATATGCCCATAGAAAAAGACTTCTCTCAACTTGAGAAACCACATTCCTTTCCACAATCCATATTGTAGAACTATTGCAATTCGAACATGTGAAAGTACCGCAATGTAGGGATTCCCAAGAATTGGTATCAATTTTCCTCACAACAATTGAAAATAGAACAAATATTCACTATGATATGAAAACATGTGCACAAATCATAGAACATAAAAATATGCAGAGTGTGCACAAATCGTCAAAGCAAAAGTCTCCACACATAATTCGTAGCACAATATTGATTGTTTGCTACAAAGAGACCATTTTTAATATCGAATGAATCTATTCATATACTCTTGTACACTTTGTTTTATGCATTCCAACTCTCTCTTGCATTTTCGTTCCTCTTTCATTAAATTAGGGAAGGGATCAAAACACGTGTTTGTGGTGGAAATATGTCTTTTCAAAGAGAAAAGGTGCAAAAAGACTTAACTGTACCGATTATCCACATATGTTCATATCAAAATCCTCCAGAAAACATGGCAAACATCCATGGTCCAAAACTATTGCAAGTGCCAACATGTAAAATCACTACAATGAAAGGATGTCAGAGAATTGGTAACAATTCTCTGCACAAGAATTGAAAATAGATCAAATTCCATTGTTCTAGGAAAAAAACATGTATAAACCATGGAAGACATAACTATGTGGGATGCAAACAAATCTTCAAAGAAAAAGTCTCCACACATAACCATCAACACATTGCACATGAAAATATTGAACATCTGCTACACATGAATCATCTTTCTAGATTGGATGAATTTTTTCATATACTCTTGCAAAATATTTGTTTCATGCATTCCACATCTCCCTTCCATTTTTGTTACTCTTCCATTGAATTGTGGAATGGATCAATATATCATTTCTTACTTTTCCTTGACAAAAAAAATATATACACATTGCAATGATATCAATATGAACTATGACCCTATTTCTTTCCATAATTGCATCAGATTCCTAACATTAAGACATGCTTTTCAAAATTGCAGCTATGTGCACCTTCAAATGTAAATGAAAATGAGTAAGACATAACTACACTGAGTTCCCACATATGTTCATGGAAAAAGCGTCTTGAAAACATGGGAAAAATATGTTGTCCAGAACTATTGCAAGCATCAACATGTGAAAGCACCACAATACAGAGATGTCAGAGAATTGGTATCAATTATCTGCATAGAAATTGACAACAAGTCAAATTTTCATTGTTCCAGGAAAAACCTGTACAAAGCACATATGCAATGTCTCTTTCCAAATGGTCACTCTAGAATATTTTCGTAATATCCTATTGATTCTCACAGGATATAGTCAGTGGAAGAAAAGAGGATTAATTAATTATTTCATGTCATCAGGGAGAAAAAGCAAATTTAAAAAAAAAAAAAGTCGCATTGAGTATCTAAGCTAAAAGGTGTTTTAAGTGACTTTGAGCTTATAAAGTTACTTTACTTTATTAAAAGGGTAAAAGGGTTAGCAAAAGGGTGAACAAGGAAATAAAAGAGAAAGAGGGCACCCTCTCTCATCATGCATTGATATTTTCTAAAAATCAAATTTGAGAGAGATCTTGTAGCTTTGGATCTTGGGATGAAAAACCCTATAGAGAAAGATTGGTTTTGGTGGTGAGACTATCCACTCTAGTTGATCATGGAGATAATATCATCTAGATATTTTCACTGTGTTTCATCGTTGACGAGATTCCATTATTGGCAGCTAAATTTTCCCCTTGTAGAAGTCGATTTATTTTGTAGGAGGGTTGAGTTCTATTCTTGGCCTAGTTTGTTTCTCGTTGGATGAGTTTTGTTGATGGTTCAATTTTTCTTATGGCTGGGAAAACTATATCTTCTTTGCTAGTTGAGCTCATTGCTAGGAGGGTCAAATTTCACATCTCAGGGATGAGGTTTCTTTTGTTGGTCAATTCTTATGTTGGTGGGAGTCCATTTGTTGTAGAGGATACCACATCTCATTGTTGGGAGGCTGAAATATCGAGGCTGAAATATTTTTGAGGAATTCATTGTCATCTTCGGTAGAAAATCGTGTGACTGAGGAGGTTGCTACAACCAACATTTTTGGTTTGTTTTTGGTGCGTAATCGTCTAACAAAAGTGCCAACCACTACAGGGAGTTTAGAGACCAAATATGTGAGTCACATTTTTGTTTAAAGGTATTGATTAGATTCATATTAAAGTTGTGCATGTTTATCTATTTGTATTGTTGTTGTAACTTTGATTGTGCACACATTGCTATTATATTTTTGTATGAGTCTTACATGGTAACCAAAACACACATTTAATCATTGAAACCAAAATTGATAATACCAAATAGTGACAATATTAATTTAGCAACAACATGCAAAATGGTTACAATGAGTTTGGAGGTTTTCTAACAAGTGTTTGACAAAATTCCTAGCTACCAAAAACATAACAGTAGTCAAAGAGACTTTACAGTGAAAATTTGGCATGAAGACAAATTGTTTGATGAAATGTCTACACTGCAAAACTAAGTAAAATAATAATAATAATAATAATAGAGAATTTTACAACAGAAGAAACAATTATGTGGGATACATACAAGTTGTCAAAGTAAACATCTTTGCACATAAGCAACAATGCATTGCACATCACAATATCTTTCAAAAAATGCATCTATCTGCATATTCAAATGTAAATGAAATTCAAAGAGAACAATAAACACATACAATTTTGCATATGATGAACCCTAAGAGGGTTAAATTAAACACCAAAGCTAAATCCAATAAAACGCAGCACCTGAACTATGCATGAAGCATATACTATTAGACAACAGGCACACCAACTAATTGCATTTGTCCAGGAAACATAGGTGAATATCCATATCTATGGACGCAAAATAAGAATCGGTATCAATTATATGGACATGAATTAAAAATAGATTGAATGTTCACAATCCCAGGGAAAAAACATGTACAAGGAATGAAAGATACATCCATGTAAGATGCAAACAAATTGTCAAAGCAAACGTCTCTGCACAGAAGCAGCAGTGCATTGCACATTGCAATATCTTTCAAAAAATGCAGTTATTTGCATCTTCAAATGTAAATGAAATTCAAAGAGAACTATCAACATATACATTTTTTCATATGATGAACCACAACAGGGTTTAATAGAACACCAACGAAAACTCAAAAAAAATGTAGCACCCGCACTATGCATGAAACATATACTATTATAAAACAAGCACACAAACTAATTGCATTTGTCCAACAAACATAAGTGAATATTCATATCTAGAGACACAAAATAAGAATTAGTTTCTAATATTCCTTGACATATAGCACGCAATGCACAATATTTATTACCCTCTAACATATATTTGCAGAAGCCCAACACCACAACTCTTGCAACTCGCAACCCACAACACTTGAAAATTGACAACAACTTTCTTTACCTTAACACATTTTTTTCCTATTAACCTTTAATTGTTTTCGACATGCACAATTTCTGTAAGAAACCATGACCTGCTAAAATTTCCTCTGCAAAAAATAAAACAATAATCAAACCCCATTTATATCTCACACATAAAACACATCACAAGAAAACAATACTCCACTCCACCATTCCAACTAGTAACAGACTAGAAGTAACATCACTATGCACGAGGTTTTTTTCCTATACACCTTTGACTCTTTTCAGCCTACACATCTTCTGCAATAGTCCTTGAACATCTTAACTTTCTTTGAAAAAACAAAATAGTAAACAACTCCCAATTCTCTTTTGCATATATAACACATCCCAAAAATATTACATCCCACCATTCTAGCCAGTAACAGAACACAGGTAATTGCATTATGCATGAAATGAAGCACTTGCACTTGTCTGAAAACACATAAATTAATATGCAACCAAATTGGTTCAAAACAAGATAGTAGATGCATGGGATTTCTTACCTTCTGGCATAGATTTGTAGAAGCCTGATTTCATATCCTGAAAGTCACCAGTTGCAACACTTTGCAACTTACGAAGAACCTCAAAGAACTATATCATGATAAAACGCAAAGAACTCAACAATTACTTAGAACAAACAAACTCAATTAAAAATCCATGCAATCCATAAAATCCCCTATACATAATCATGTCACACAATACACACACACACACACACACATATATATATATGTATGTATGTATGTATGTATGTATGTATGTATGTATGTATACATTTTGTATAATAATAAATACATTTGCATAATGTTTTTCCTACAATGTTCAATGTTCTCATTCAACAAATGGCATTGTGGCAAGTTTCAAAAACCAAGATCATCTTAGATCTTTGACACTCTTACTTGCATCCCTTCTAACCATGCACTACAGTTGCATAATGAAATTGTTACCACCAACCTGAAAATAAGATGTTGTTTTGAAGCACCTATCAAAATCAACCCAAAACCTTTTTCTATAGTCCCATGCAAACTAATAATGGATATTTTAAATAATAATGAATATTATTTCAAAGCATTCACTTTTTAATTTATATTACTTCCAAGTGATTAATATATTTCAAATCATTCACTTTTTAATTTATATTACTTCCAAGTGATCAATACATTTCAAATAATTCACTTTTTAATGTATATTACATGATTTCCAATCCGTTGCATAGAAAATATAACTTAAATAAGCACAACATTAATATAATCTATAATATTTACACATAGACTAATTGTTTTGCATTGCCCTTCTTGTTTAACAATATTGTCCCAAAGAACTTTTTAGCTCTTCTTAAATTTGAATGTGTATTTATTTTAATGTTTGTTTAAAAGATAGATGTCATTTCAAAGCATATATTTTTAATTTATATTACATGATTTCCAAGCAGATGCATCGCTAATTGGACGACATGACTGGGCTGCAGGATTAATTTTACAAGGAAATTACGAAGGTGGTGTTTTTTCAGATATATTTTTTCATCAATTTTGTTGAAATTTGGTGAAAATTTGTTGGACCTATATATTTAAGTGGTTGAATTTGTATAATTTGAATATCTTTAAAAAAACGTAGACACTAAATTTATTTATGCATTCAAAAATACAATTAAAATAATAAAAAGTATACATTCAAAAATACAATTAAAATAATAAAAAATAGTAATTTCACAAAGAGTTTTTTCACTAAATTCTTATGTAAAGTGAAAAAATTATAACATATAGAAAACACCTTTGTTTAAATGGTAAAACCATAACCTTTGTTTAAACAGTAAAAACATAAAATCAGAAANATAATAAAAAATAGTAATTTCACAAAGAGTTTTTTCACTAAATTCTTATGTAAAGTGAAAAAATTATAACATATAGAAAACACCTTTGTTTAAATGGTAAAACCATAACCTTTGTTTAAACAGTAAAAACATAAAATCAGAAACTTTAGTTTTGAAATTCCAACCATATTGAGTTAATTTTTGAATCTCACATCAGTCCTTCAATTCGATGCGACATTTGGAATCTTTTACTGAAAAGATAAAGTTATCCAGTACATGAAGTTCTCCATTTGGGATCGGTTATCAGAATAAGTGAAAAGCAAAGGACAGTAACAATATTCATAATAAAGCGATGTCCCTTATTAGTCCCTACCGTCGACATAGAGGGACTATAGCGATCGATAAATCATTGACTTGGTATTAGATTGTGCATTGACCAGAAATATTTCCATATTGTCTATTATTGGAACAAGGGAAGTGAAAACATCGATTTTTATATAATAAAAAGTATCATGTTTGTCAAGATCTGATTGGACAACGGATTGGAGATCTTATTGTCGCCTTCATTATTCCCAATGTTAAATATGTTCACATATCCAAAGTATTTGGTAGTATATGGTGTTTTTGAATCGTATATTTTATTATGCATTGGTCGAAGGTGGATTAATGCTAGCATTAATTCGAATGTTTCCCTTAGCATTTTCTGCTAGGTAGAATACATTGTCTACCATATTGGTATGTGTGATTTTTTCTTTATTGTTGCATGCTTCGAGAGAACAAGGTTGCCACGTTGCATATTTTCTTAAATGCTTGCATAGGCCCACGCCCTTAGATGGTCTTGGTAGTCTTAATTATTTACCTAACAGCTCTGGCAGTCTTAAATGTGTGTTGTACAACTACGTTGCAATATAGCTTTGTTCATGGTCAACATCGTTGCTCGAGTGCTCGATCCTTTTTCGTTGCTTCGTTCCATGATTATGGTACTTGTTTGATTCAACTTCGCAAAGTTGAGGTCCTGCACTTGCAGTTTGAGCTCTTCGTGGTTGTTCACTTGTTTGTTGTTCTTCAACTTTGCAAGTTGTTGGACATGTTGTTGCGGGTTGCATTTTTTTGGGGCTGAGCTCTTATCATCCTTTATTGATAGGTAAGTTTCCATGTTCTTGTTGTTCTTCAATGGTGGGAGTTCTTGCCTTCAAATTACGTTGCGGACCATATTTTTCTGTGATCTAAGTTTATGTTCCTAGAAACCATGTGTCTTCATATGTCAGTTGTCGTGTCCATAGGTTTTCCAAAAACTGCAATGCATAGGCCTTTACAAAAATTAGTTGGGAGCTATCAAAAGAGGGAACCATTGGGCGGGGGGGTGTAAACACAGGGTATGATTTCATTATGTGGGTCAGAAAATTACGTCTACCTATTCTCTTTATGCTGAGTAAAGTTATGGTTTTATTTATTTGCATTCTTTCTTTTGTTTGGTTCAGTTTCCAGCATCAGTCTGTTTTCTTCTCATCTTCTATGCGGACTAGGGGGGATTCAAGTTGAGAAGAAGAAGTTTGAAAGATACATATGGGAATTGATGCGTTATTTTTCTTTCCTTTTTTATTTTCCTACATTTTATTTTTTTTCTCTTTTTTTATCTGTTTTGATAGAAGCTGAAAGTATGTAGCAAACATCTTCAAAAGGACAGTTGAATAGATGAAATAAGTAGTAGATGTTGATTCATATGAAATAGATACACAGTCCATTATACATGACAGCATTGATGTGGTTTTTCATAGGAATGGGATTTTTAGATTGGATGAATTCTTTTATACTATTGGGGATTGCCTTTTCGATACATTCCAGGTTCTATTGCATTTCCGGTATTCGTCGACTGAGATGCGCAATGGATTGATAGATTATTTACTGACCTTTTTTAAAAATAGCAATGTTGAGGCTTTGTAGTCCTATGAGTACGAACTGGAATCTGATTTTCTTCAGCAGTTGCATGGAATACATGATGTCGCTACGTATTTTTCAAATATGCGGTTGTCTGCATCTCTGGTTCTACCTGCACATTAGAGGGGACTTTGGGGAGATACTTTTTGTATATGATGGTTGTCTAAATAGATGAATATATCAGTTGGAATATGGTCATTGACAAGAAAAACAAGATATCTACTATTCAACAAAAGTGCATTTGACAATCCATATTGCATCTTGTTCCATGATGCTAATGCCCTGAGTGGCCATTATGAACCACTGTTGTACAAAAAAATGTCCATCTGCAATATAGAAGGTCCTCATATTTACTTGTCCATTATTTGCAAAGACCTTCAATCGTAATTGAAACGGAATTTGCATGGCATAGATTGCCATGGTTTACAGCTGGCAACAAATGTTGTGTCGAGTTGTGGAGATACTTTGTTCAATGAAATTTGTTGTTTGGTGGCCACGTAGTTCGATGTTCAGTCACTGTGGATTTACACTGTACAATCCTTTTGCAATGTGATTATAGGCGGCAACCAAGAGGCTTTTAGGTGCTTGCATCAACACCTTTGCCTATATCTCATTGAAAATATGTAGGTTACGTTGGAAGTTGGTAGGATTACCTTGTGAACATGGCGCTTCCATATGAAAAAGGGAATATGGAGGGTTGCAGATTATGTTTGCAATGGTTGTCTATGATATTCAGGGTGAATATCCAGGTCTGGTCACCCTTTCCAGATGGCACTGTTGATTCCTGGGTTACCGATTCAAATTATATTCGAACAATTGACATCCTCTCGTTGAAAACATATACAACACACATCCATTATGAACCTTTTCATGGACATATCAATAGTTCAGGGTTGATTGTCCATGCCACCCAAACGACATGGAATCTGCATACGCGTGGAATGTTTTTTAGTGAAAACGAGACTCCTCCCGATTGTGATATGGGAAGAGAGGGATTGAACAAAAAAAACATGCATAAAATTCATGACAGTTGTGATGAGGCCATAGAGGGCTTAAACAAAAAACGTAGAGTAAGTTATCACAATTTGAAAAAACTTATTCATCAAATTCATCTGACTTGTGATAAGGCCATAAAGGCCTTGAACAAAAAACGTAAAGTAGTTTTTGAGAAACTGGGTGAGAGTGAAATTCATCCTAGTTTCCACCAGCTCATCCTGCCCTTGGGCAATAAATGTAGAGTAAGTTACCACAACCTGAAAAAGGTCATGCGCGAGAGAAAAAAATACATTGCTACACTTACTTTTAGAGAGAAACTCACATATCACAATGTAAAGAATTTTTTTTGTGAAGAACATACCATAAACAGGTGCGATCGCATATCTCAGAATGGTCATGAAACTGTGCCATTTGGTGGTCTACAAGCAACACCATGCAGTAATAGCAATGAAAACTAGAAAGCAGTTTCTACCCATACTTCCCTGCGAAAGAAAAATGCAAGACATACCTACATGAAACAAATGAAAGACACTCCTTCCATTGCATGTGCAATTTGTGAACAATTGAATTTTTCCAAAAACAGTAAGTCTTTCATGCTTGATTTGCAAGCAGAATACCTTCGGTTGACAGTGCACGATAAACCATTTTCCAATGGGAAATTTTTTCTTCCATGCAAACGATCGCTTGAAAATGGAAAAATGCCACAGTTTGAAACCCCTAACCGAATAAGATGTAATACACCACTAGCATATGTAAGTGAACTTACGAAACTTGAGGAGAGACTTATATCTCTGTGAATTTCATTTTCTCAAATCATACCTTGGGGATATAAATTGTAATGTCCCCACTTTGGGAGATCATCACAGGGCAGAGACTTATGATGACCAGAGTAGCCAGATGGATGTTATAGCGAATACAGGGGTATTTGAGAGGCATTGTGGGTTCCAGTTGGCATTTATCATCATATTCCATCATTATGAGCCATTCCGCACAGGTTGGCTTTGGTTTCGTTCCATTCCGACGATTTCCATGATTTTGACTATTTTGAGGTATAAGTTAATTAAAATCACTGAAGAGGGCATTTTGGGCACATTACTTGGAGGAACCTCTTAGTGTAATATCTCATTGGAATCGGGAGGAGTCGCACTACAGGATGGGATGACTAGAAGTGACTTTCAGTGGCCAGGGAAGCCACAAGGAGAGATAAGGATATTTTCAGAGGTAAAAAGGTTAATTAATTAATTAAAGTGATTTAATTAATTAATTAAATATTAATAAAATGAAAGTCACTTTGGAGGGAAAAGG
>SNQJ01S0006159.1:142535-154269 GCA_010110895.2 Picea sitchensis | reverse complement strand
ATTAGTAAGTGCTATCCAATCATTAGGTGTGCAAGTATCCCAACCATTATTGTCACTATTATATTATTTTCAATTTATGCAAGTGTGATCCCATTTGGGTACTAGGGATGTAACAAGTGGTATCAAAGCTTCAATTAAGCTTTATTGGTGTTTTTTTTGTTAGTTCTTAAAAATAAAAGAGAGAAGAAAATGGTAATCAATTACTATCATTTCACCGATCAAGGTTAAGTTTCAAGAGAAATTCCATATCTTTATCAATGAAAAGAGAGAGACATTCTAGCTACAATTGAGAAGAAAAGGGTATGTGGATTCCATAAACCTAGAATATTATGGAATCCACATACCCTTTTCCATAGAATATACTAACTAGATCCAAAAACCAAAGACATGAAATATGGTACTACACATATAATATATTATCAAGGAAAAAACAAGGTACATTAAATTTGGACATTTGAACAAAAATTTACAAGTTAAATGAGTACATCAATAAATAAAAACATACTAACCTTGCAAGTTCAAAATCTGAGCCATGTAGATTGAGAATTGGATTTGTTCAACCGGTGGGTGACGGAAAAAATAAGTAGCTCAAGCAAAAGTCAAGAACAGTGTCACAACTATAGCAATTGTGTCACAAAGTCTCTTAAAGTCAAGTATATATAAATCAAATAGTCAACTAGTCGTTAACACCAACCAATGAGATAAGAAAAAATTGCGTCGCTATTGCCATGAAAGTTTGTGGCAATAGTGACGAACTTTCGTGGCAATAGTGAAAAAAATCCCGACCAAGTTAAAATAACTTATTCATGGATATTGCGACGAACTTTTGTGGCAATATCGACGAAAATCCCGCCCTATTTAAAAAAAAAGATGAAAATAATGGAAACGTGGAAACATTTTGTGGAATAATCCGCCCATATGTAGTAGTGAATATGCCAAGGCATCTCAAACAATTCATCTAAGGAATCATTTTTCCAAGATGTCCATCTATGCTAGTCACTAACCATAAAAGTTATCATGTGAAGAAGGTTCCCAATATCGCTTTCGATGAGGGTATTACAATATCCAAGTAGAAGATGTGAACTTGAACTATTAAAATAATGATGTTTAATTTGTGTATGAATGAAAAAGGACCTACTGTTAATTTTGTGAAGCCTTTTTAGTTTGTTAAGAAGTGAATGAGTCCAATTGATCCATAAACGAGGCACTTATATCCCACACCCTTCAGAAACACATATCCTTAGAGAAATAAATTTTTTGTCTCCATATTGATCTTGCACCAAGTGTTCTACCTTTAGAAGGGATACTAAATCTTTGTCCTCTATCTTGTACAGGGACCTCTATATTTATGGTGGGAACAACGTTTGTTCTCTGTGCAACCTCAAATCTATATTTCTTGGCTAGCTCCTTCACTTATGTAACCTACACACAAGAATCCAAATGAATTTGCAATGAAAAATAAACTTTAGTTGTCAATATGTCGTTCAATTCTTGGTCTCTAGTTCCACTTGAAGTGGACTGCTCTATTCTTAAGATTGATCTCCAAATATTTTGAGTCGATTTCAATGTGAATTGATGCTATTAACTTATCATATGGTTCTCTAATAGGCATCTTCAAACATTCCTAGTCAAAAAATTGTGAAATTATTACAGATCCTGTAAGTGAAAATTGCAAAGCATGGAAGCCTATAAATGTTGATTTCTTGTTTTCTCTCTACTCTATGAATTTTCACTTCATTATTCTTTTCACTCTCACTTATACTTGTGTAAGAGGATACAAGTGTGTTAGATCTTAAATGAAAAGAGTACTAGCTAGCTCTATGCACTCCTCGCTCCTTCCTCACACAAAATACAACTAATGTAAACAAATTCTTATTGAAGGGGTGAGTTTCCTTTTCCAATTATGATTCAATCCAAAAGAAATATAACACACCCTCCAAAACATATAAATCACCAATTTGGTGTCTTCAAGCTTCAACGTTGATAAAACAAATATGAAGAAGATTGTTTTATTTGCAATATAGAGTCAACAAAGAGATTACAAATACAGGCTTGTTGTAGCACATTCCAATGTTGATTACATTAAGTTTATTTATCTTTAATTGGATCCTCACATACTTGATTAATAAGAAACCTATTTGGAGCAAACTTGGTTATTAATGAGAAGAAAAAATGAATATGAGCAGAACATTGTCACTCCCCACACCATTTCCCAATCAAACTATCATATCTTCAAGTCAGCAAGCCAAAGGCCAATCTTACAAGAAAATGCACCCAAGCAACTAGTCATACAACCTCAAGAAGTAAGGAGACACCTAAACATGTTGTGTACAGTGTATGTCTTGTGGGGCGAAGAGGATATGCCCAACTAAGGAAAAACAACCCAAGTAAAGAGAAATTCGACTCAGGGAATGAGTTATTGTTCAAGGAGGTAGAAATTTACTCTAACAATGAAGAAATCGACTATACTAGTGTTAATTCGACCCAGGGAAGGAAATTGGATTTGGGTGGAAGGAATTCACCCTAGGTAATTTCATACATCTCATACAACCATGTATGGCCCATGGGAAGTAAAACATTTCCTAGTATGTATTAAATCACTCAAGTGGTGAAAAAATTGGTCCAAAGAAATATGAATTTTCCCAAGCACTAAGTAATGACTCAAAGGGAGAGTGAAATTATAGACTATGGAGGAGATTGAGTCTGTAGGAAAGAGAAATTTACCCAACATATAGAATTAAACTACATTAGAAACTCCTACAATATTGCAACAACCAAAAAATGGTGTCCACTAATCTTCAATCTTATAAATCAACCAACGATGGAGGTAAGAGATATGTTAGAATATCCATTTACTCACAAACTATTGCAAGTATGAATGAAGACTCCAACACTACATAGATAAATGAAATGTTAGCTCACTAACAGACACAATAGCCACTAAAAATGCACATAGTAGATAAATTAAAACACATGGGAACATTATTTACCCTAGAAACCCAAATGGGAAAATTAGATTCAAATGGCGGCTAAGTCTCTTCATTTCAACAATGTACAGTACAATAATTCATGGTTTTCTATGCATTTCCATGTCTTGGACAAATAACCCCTTGAGAATGAGAGTCAAGGAGGAAATAAGGAGAGATGGGGGATAGGGGGGAGGCCAACAACCATGCCCCTTCACTTACCATTCCTCGGTCTCCACTCTTATTTGTTTTTCTTTTCATTTATTCATCTTTTTAATTTTTTCCTTACTTTGCCCCATTCATCCTTACATTTACTTTTTTTTACAATTTTTTCTTAGCATTCATTAGTTACCAAGTTTCATTGTAGGTATTGATTCTTACACCCATTCGTATATTTGAATCCATTTTGGATCACACCTCACCATTAGGGGGATTTTTTGTCTCCAAAATCTTGAGGGAAACCGTTATGAATCAATGTACCTTTTTCTTTCTTCTCTAGAATGTAGCTCTGACTCTAGTTCTTAGCGACAACTCTAGCTCTAACTATGACTCTTTCCCACAATGTAGAAGTCAACTCATTGAATCTCAACTCTGAGATATCTCTATATCGGACCTTTGTACTCAACATTCATTCCCACATCTTTCTCAATATTGGAGATAGTGCATCTTGGAAGTGATGAACACAATTCAAATGATGTTATTCTTGTTTAGTGTTACCCCAACATGCTACCATCACATATCCGTCTTTCGAAAGGAAGTATGGCTTTCCTTCTCTTGCTAGGATCAATTTTTCCCTGGCATAGAAATAACTATCTAACTTGTTCATATTCTTTCAAATGTTTTGTGTATCTCTCAATAAATCCTCCAAAGGTCATTGAAGTATGTGCACCAATATATGACATGACTTCAATAACATATTCTTTTGATATAAGGTTGAAAAAAATATTCAAATGTGGTTTCCCTTGGAATCAATATAATGTTCTTCTTGTTAATGATGTAGAGCTCCTGACCTGCTATCTCTCCTTGGAAAACTTCTTCCACTTAGAATATAGTTGGAGATATTTATTCTTCTTCAATCATCACTCTCCACACTCTTCTCTAGGTTGCGCAGTTTCTGGGGTAAAGCTCTAGATGAAGTTTCCAACACTTTTCTTCCCAATGTTTGCTCAACTTGTAGTGGAGAAAAAATTTAGTGGCACTATGGTATGGAAAACTAGATATAGTTATTTTATTCTCATGCCTCTCAGTTTACTGTTGGAATGGAGAATCCTTCTAGACATTCTTCCTTTGAAATCAATCTGGCTTGTGGGATGTTCCTTTCTTATTTCCATAATAAAAGCATAGATCCATGTAGAAACAAATGGAAATGTTATGGCCCTTCTTCTTACAATACTAACAAATAATGGATGTCTTATTTGATATAGACCTCCTAATATTCTTCTTTTTCTTTCCCTAGATGATATTCTTGTCACTTTATATAGGTGTAGGTGTATGATAACTTTATGTGTTATTCACATCGCTTCCATCCTTAAATCTACCACAAGAAGGATGAGGTGGTAGTGGGTTTCCACCTTCACTTATTGTTGTTTCTCCTTCTCTGAATGAGCAGGAAAGTTCCATCATGTCTTTAGCCTTTAAAAAAATGGTCTTCATGGCCATGGGATTTTGTATTCTAGCATCAAATCCTAGTCCTTCATACTTGACCCACAATATATATAATATGAGGCTCAATATTTCTTTTCTTTTTTTGCCTATCTGTTATCCATCATAGCCCATTTTCCCTAGGATAATAGAACCAATGCCTCTGGTATTCTTTTCAAATTCACCAAAATTCTCTTGAGATAAATCCAAGGAAAATGAGCTTCCCAAATTTCTCTTCATCATAGCATTGGCTTGAGAAGTAGCAATGGATGATTGAATTTCCTCTTTGTGTTCTTTGAAAGCTACTTGGAGCCCTGCTAAGGCCTCCTCCTTCTTTTCCAACCCTTGTTGTAGTTGCACCATCATCTATGTGATCCTATCCTCTTACACGCTATCCATTTGAATGACCTCCTCACCGAGGTGTACAAGCTTCATTCTATGCTTGTCTCAGTCTATCATGACTTTAATAAGGGGGTCTTGTCATTATTCAAACATATTCTTTATTAATGAAAGTATTTCAATAGAGGTATTACTTTTCTTCTCCATCTCTTCCATCCTCTTGTTGAACATATGGAACTTCTCCTTCAAGAGTTCATTTTCTTCTTGAATCTAAGCATTGTTTCCCCTAATTCTTCCAACATTTCTCTACTTTATTTTCCCATGTTGAGGTCTGCAACATTCTCTTCAAAGTTATAGCAGTTTTCATAGTCAAAGATGCGACGAATTAATACCATATTATCTATAAATGAGAGACTTATGGGCCACTTTATTTTCCAATGCATTCCTTATGTGGAATAATTTTATTGTCTTTGTCTCAGTCTTGCACCAAGTGTTCTACCTTTAGAAGAGATACTAGGTCTCCATCCTCTTCCCTATACAAGGACTTATTTACTTATGATGGCTACAAGGTGCGTTATTTGTGCAACCTATGATCTAGATCATTTTGTTGGCTCCCTCACTTACATAACTTTCACACAAGAATCTAGATGGTTATGCAATGAAAAATAAACTTTAGTTGTCAATGTGTCAATAAAATCTAGGTCTCTAGTTCTGTTTGAAGTGGAGTTCTTTGTTCTCAGGATTTCTCTCCAAGGATTTTGAGATCATTGCAATGACAAGAAATGTTGTTAACCTGCCATGATATTCTCCAATAGGCATCTTCAAACCTCATCAATCAAAAAATTTTGAGGTTATTACAAAGCCTGTAAGTGCAAATTCCCAAGCAAGGAAGCCTATAAATCTTGATTTCTTGGATTCTCTGTACTATGTGACTTTTCACCTCATTCTTCTTTGTTCTCTCTCTTAGACTTGTGTATGTCGATACCTACATGTTAGAGCTTATGAAAAGAGTATTAGGTATCTATGCACACTTCTCCATCCTTCCTCACAAAAGACAACTAATGTAAAAATATTCTTATTGAAAGAGTGTATTTCCTTTTCCAATTCTAAGTCAATCTAATAGTAGGATAACACACCTTCCAATGCATATAAATAATTGATTCATTGTCTTCAAGATTCAACATCAATCAACAAAGATGAAGGAGATTGTTTTATTTTCAAAGCATAGTCAAGAGTGAGATTTTGAATACAAGNTTTCACACAAGAATCTAGATGGTTATGCAATGAAAAATAAACTTTAGTTGTCAATGTGTCAATAAAATCTAGGTCTCTAGTTCTGTTTGAAGTGGAGTTCTTTGTTCTCAGGATTTCTCTCCAAGGATTTTGAGATCATTGCAATGACAAGAAATGTTGTTAACCTGCCATGATATTCTCCAATAGGCATCTTCAAACCTCATCAATCAAAAAATTTTGAGGTTATTACAAAGCCTGTAAGTGCAAATTCCCAAGCAAGGAAGCCTATAAATCTTGATTTCTTGGATTCTCTGTACTATGTGACTTTTCACCTCATTCTTCTTTGTTCTCTCTCTTAGACTTGTGTATGTCGATACCTACATGTTAGAGCTTATGAAAAGAGTATTAGGTATCTATGCACACTTCTCCATCCTTCCTCACAAAAGACAACTAATGTAAAAATATTCTTATTGAAAGAGTGTATTTCCTTTTCCAATTCTAAGTCAATCTAATAGTAGGATAACACACCTTCCAATGCATATAAATAATTGATTCATTGTCTTCAAGATTCAACATCAATCAACAAAGATGAAGGAGATTGTTTTATTTTCAAAGCATAGTCAAGAGTGAGATTTTGAATACAAGATTGCTATAACACATTCCAATACTAGTTACATTAAGTTTCTTTAGCCTGAATTGGATCATCACGCACTTAATTAATAAGCAATCTAATTGGAGCAACATGATTCTTAATGAGAACATAAAATGCATATCAGTAAAAAATTGCCATTCCCCACACCATTTCTCAATCAAATGATCTATATGAGAGTTTGAGAGAAAAAGGAAAATCTTACAAGAAAATGTGTCCATGAAGCTAGTCATGCAACCTCAAGGAGCAAGGAGCCACCCAAACACATTTTGTATAGCCTGTACAACTTATGGGGCAGAGAGGAAATGACCAACTAAGGAAAAGTTGGCTCAAGCAGAGAGTAATTTGACTCAAGGAATGATGTACCATTCAGGGAGGAATAAATTTGCTCCAACAATGAAGAAATCAACCAAATTAGTGTTAATTCGACCCATGCAAGGAAATTGGCTCAAGGTTGAAGGAATTTTTCCCAGGTAAGTGCATATGGATTACACAAATTGTATGGCCTATGGGAAACAACAAATATCCCAGTAGGTATGAAATTGTCGCGGTGATGAAGAAATTGGCTGAATGAAATATGAATTTTCCCAAGCATTGATTAATGGCTCAAAGGGAGAGTGAAATTACAAAGTATGGGGGAGATTCATCCTGTAGGAAATATAAATTTACCCAACAACTAGAATTAAACCACATTAGAAAATCCTAGAAGATAGTTGGTGGAGGAAAGATAGTTGTTAGAATATCCATTTACTCAAACTACTGCAAGTATGAATGGAGTCTCCAACACTATAGAGATAAATGAAATCATATCTCAATAACAAATACAAAAACAATTAAAAATGCACACAGTTGATAAGTGAAAGCACACGGGGACATTATTTACCTTGGAAACCCAAATGTGAAAACCAAGTTTCAATGGGGGCTTGGTCTCTTCATTTTGGCGATCTCTGGTACAATATTTCATGGCTATCTATGCATGCTGCTCTATTGGTCAAAATATCCCTTGATAATGAGAGTGAAGGAGAAAATAAGGAGAGTTGGGGGTTATGGGGGAAGCCAACAACCATGACCTTTCACTTCACATTGCTTAGTCTTCTCTCCTATTGGTTTTTCTTTTCATTTAATTGTTTTTTTACTTTTGTCACATTCATCCTTACATTTACTTTGTTTTACAATATTTACTTAACATTTGTTAATTACTGAGTTATATTGTAGGTATTGAGTCTTCTGAATTGGATTCTGGGTACTTAGTCTTAGATCCATTTATATGTTGGAATCCATTTAGGATCACCACTAAATACCAACTCTAATATGTTGGCTTTTGCATTTAGGATCTTTCCATTTAAATTTGGTTTCTTATTATGGGTTTTGCTTTGGTGATCTTGTAAGTTTAATGTGGTTTTTTGTGAGGATATTCCTACTTTTACGTATTGAATGATTGAAAATTTTATTGAATGATTGAGAATTTTAATGGTTATGCCAAATACATTGCACTTATTAAACATATACATCGATCATAATATTTTGTATTTTAAGGATTGTCTTCATAATTAAAGATACACTAGAAGTCATAACATTATGTATTTTAATGATTCTCTTGATCATTCTAACACATTTTCCATTTTATATTAGGAAAAAGTGATAAGATGCAGAACTTGACATCATTTACAAGATTGTCGAGCCATGAAAATTGTAAACTTGATACTTCATGTTTAAGCAAGAATAAAGTTGTAGGGAAATAGACATAAATAATAAAACATTATTATTATTGAGGAAATTCCAAATAAATTGTAGCATATGAACAATGCACATTTAAAAAAACTATCTCATATTTTTTTTAAGTGAAAATAAAATAACCACACCAACAACCGAAACTCTTAACTAACTTGTTTAAGGAAATGTTTGAACTTTCCTAACAATTTTTAAATGCTAACTCTATCCTGGTTCAAATGGTTTTTAAAAAAAAGAATGTAGAACAATTAAAATCATAAATATAGTGATAATTTTCATTAGACTTTCAATACCAACCAAAAAATATTATTTGGGCTACATTCTACATATTTTAAATATGCAAAAGTTTGAATTTAATTTGATTAGGTTCTCAATATCATAAAAAAAAAAAGAGATATTTTTGGTTAATTTATGCATGTTTTTAATATATATGAGTTTGAATTGAATTTCATTATAATCATATAATTTTATTAATTTGTGATAAATTCATATAAAGAAAGAGAAAAATGTACATTATTTTACATTTTTTTTTTATGAATAAGTAAGATGAAAAAAAAAATTATGAACAACATAGAAAATGAATAAATAGCATATTGAAACAATCATTTAAATAAAATATATAAAAAATGCAAATGTAATTATATANTGTAAGATATACATTCTCATGTAAATAAAATATTATTAAAATTTATAATAATAATAAACTTTGAATATCCAATATACAAATGATTAATGATGATGACAATGATAATGATAATAATTTCATCTCTAAAGTTGAATGTAGTGTTTCATCTCTAAGATTGAATATAGTGGAAATCAACTTATTAGGTATTATAAATGATATAGGCATTAGTATTACTAGTAGTTCTTAGCTTAGTAATAGTCATTTTAATTTTTAAGATTATAATGTTAAAAAAATAGTTATTTTCAACTAAGTTAGAATTGACAAATTATTTTTAATATTTTATACTTATCTTAAACTTCATAATATATTTTATGGATATTAAGAATTTAATTATATTCTTTTATCTCTCATTATTAGTTAATCTAAACCTCAAAATATCTAGTGTAACCCATTGTGCCCATTTTGAGTCATTGATGGTTACTTGTCATCGTGGAAACAATAAAAAGGAATCCAACTTTTTCAACTTCAACATTTCATAATTATATTCTAAACATTTAGTAATGCATTATAAATTTATAAAATATTTTTTGGAATTTCTATTTTATTTGAAGTGTGAGAGATGTTGAAGGCTTTAGAATAATTAGAATATTGTAAGTGTTGAAAATGATTTTTTTTATTATGAATTGTAATATTATTGAAATTGATAATATTAATAATATTAATTATATATTAGTTATAATATAATTAGATATTATCATTAAATTGTAAATATAAAAATTAAAGATGTTTGGATGTTCATTATATTTTTAATTAATATCAATATTACTACTAACATAATTATGAGTGAGAACAATTTAAATAAGTCTAAAATGGTTAGAATAATTTGAATGAAATAAGTCTAATGGTCAGAATAATTTGAATGAATTTGATGGTTAACAAAGATCAAGTTCATAAGTTTTCTGATATTTCTTGCTTGGAGTTATTACCTATAAAAAATAAAAAAAACAATTATAGATGAGGTATTCTTAACCTTACAACATTAATGTTGGTTTCTAAACATAGAATTATTGAAGATGCTGATTTACAGACTTTCATAAATTATAGAATGGATACAACAACTCAATAACAAATTAACAATCAAATACCTTATTTAGAAGTAGAATCCCTCTTTGTGTGCTTTAAATCTATATTCGGCATTAGCATTAAAGGAAACGTTGAGAAATTACTTGATAAATTATAGTCTGTGCATTAGAACTGATATATGGAATTAGTTGAGAGAATTCCGTAGTGCAATCGCTTTATACAGAACAGTGGGGTTTCAAACCCAAATCAAGAGCATTCCAGTGCCTTTGAATTTGGCATATTGGTGAAGAGGAATTGTCACTGGAGTATAGAGGCATTCAATTGCTTCTTAACAAAAGATGAAGTTTTTTCTCTTTCTACTAGCTATGAGTTTCACGGGCTCTTCTCTGTTGCCAGGATCGAGTTCAATACGCACCCATCTAGATAACATAATGGATTCCAGTACTATCTTTAATGTTCAGCAGTATGGTGCAACAGCTGATGGCAACACAGAGAATAGCCAGGTCAGGTTCACTGATATCAATGAACTCAAATGAATAGTGACATTGGTTGTCTATGTTTGCTGTTATGTGGTGTTAACAATTTGATTTGTTCTTTGTTATATCCAGGCTTTTATAGCAGCCTGGAATGCGGCCTGTTCTTCTGCTCAATCATCTACGGTTTATATACCAAAAGGAACATTTCTGGTTGCTCCAGTTTCGTTTGCAGGACCATGTCAGAATGCTGAAATAACTGTGCAGGTAAGGTGCTAACATCCATTCCTTGGTATCAAGATCATGTCATTTAATTGTAGTTTTTTCTTTTAACATCCATTCCTGGGTATCAAGATCATGTCATTTAATTGTAGTTTTTTCTTTTGAGCAATGAGAGTTTGTTTTCAAAGTTGTTTGCCAGATAATCCACAGTTGGTGTCATTTTTGTTTCGAATCCAAATTGGGATTCATCACGTCAACAAAAATGACACCAACTGTAGATTATCCGACAAACAACTTTGAAAATACTCACCACATAAATCTAAAAACGAGAATTTGTTTGAGTTTGTTTTTTGGGCAGGTAACAGGGGACCTCATTGCGCCAACCGACAATAGTTTATGGAATGATGACAACAAATTCTACTGGTTGCAGTTCAGAAATGTAGATGGTCTAACGATCAACGGTGGAGGAAGTTTGGATGGACAGGGAGCCTCTTGGTGGAACAACATCTGTAAACCAAATCAACAAGTACGAATAAAGTTACTCGTATATTTTTAGTGATTTGGATAGCATAAAATTACACATTCTCATTCTCATTCTGACTGAAATACATTGTCTGCTGTGCAGTGCAAGCACGGCCCTACGGTATTGCCTCTACCCATTCTCAACATATGAATTTGACTATTTAACAATTTGGAGTTTATAACGTAAACAACTATGTGATTTTGACATTGTGGAATGAATGGAATGATAATGTGCAGTCTTTACTATTGG
>SNQJ01S0006159.1:118016-136924 GCA_010110895.2 Picea sitchensis | reverse complement strand
GCTGAATGGTTACACTGCTTGATTTTATAGACGGAGAGGAAGCTTCTGGAGCCTCCCGAGACCATCTAGAGTGTCGGCAGAGTTTTCTGGAGTGTTCATGATGGGTGGCTGGAAGAACAGTGATGGCGGTTGAGTAGAAGCTTATGTTTTAATGCTGGTAGGTAGAAATTACGTGTTCCAACAAGGCAGCCATTAATTTGGAATGCAGTAATAGCGCTCCATGTGAAGGTATCGATTTAGAAGATGTGAATTTGAATTATGTAAATAATGAAGCTCAATCTGTGTGTGAGAATGTCGAAGGGATAATTACTAATTCTGTAAATCCCCCCTTAAATTGCCAAGCCCTCTCTTGATTTGTAAGAGGTGAATGAGTCCTCTGAATGCCATCTAGCATCTTAGTTTTCACATCGACAATCTCTCTTAATCTGAGTTTGGTTTCTCGTTATGGGCTCTGTTAGGGTGACCTTGTAATCTGAATTTGGTTTCTTCTAAGGAGCTTCCTACGTTTCACTCTCGTGTATTGAATGTTTGAGAATTTTAATTGTTATACATAAAAAAATATTTACTTGTTAACGTATATGTTTTTATGTTAGAGAAGAAAAACTTAAGAAACATATTTACAGTGTCAACTCGTATAAACATAAAAATAAATTGTAAAAAAGGTGAAATTGAAGATGAGATATATAGGATTTCACATTTTTATACAAATAAATAAATAAGTATAAAACCAAAGTATTTAATTAGAAACTCTATTAAAAATGAATATATAACATCTTGGAAGATTATTGAGATAAGGGATATCAAAGTTGCACATATAAATTAAATTTTTGTAATTCTTTTATCTATAAGTATAAAACCAAAGTATTTAATTAGAAACTCTATTAAAAATGAATATATAACATCTTGGAAGATTATTGAGATAAGGGATATCAAAGGTGCACATATAAATTAAATTTTTGTAATTCTTTTATCTCATATATCATGCTATAAAGTTTATCTCATATATCCTGCTATAAAGTTTAGAGCAAATGTGAGTAAAAATATTTTATTTTATTTTATATAAAATTTTGTTTATTAAATTTTTCAATATTGATGGACATTAAATTTTTTTAATTATTAATTTGTAAATATAATAAAGTAATATGTTTAAGGATCATGATCAAATTCAAATATTTTTCACAATATCATTTCTAAAATTAAATATAGTGGAAACAAAATTTATAGATATTATTAAAAATGAATATATAACATCTTGGAAGATTATTGAGATAAGGATATCAAAGTTTGCACATATAAATTTTTGTAATTATTTTATCTCATAGATCTTAAAAAAATTACATGGAATGTGAATAAAAATATTCTATTCTATTTTATATAAAATTTTGTAAATTAAACTTTTCAATATTGATAGAAATTGAATTTTTGTAATTGTTAATTTGTAAACATAACAAAGTACTATGTTTAATGATTATGATTCAAATATTCTTTACAATATCATTTCTAAGGTTAAATATAGTGGAAACACAATTTATAGGTTTGAAGTCATGAAAAGGTACAAATGTTTCATCCTCAATTTACATTGTATAACAAATTTTATATACTCTCTCATCCCAAAGTGTTTGTGGGTTGCTATTAACTTTTAAAATCATAATGTTGGAAAAGTAATTATTCTCAATCAAATAGGATTGATAAACCGGTGAGTGCAAGCTAACAGTGATCTAGTTGTAACAATGAAAATATGAAAAAAAAGAAGAAAAAAAGACCATGTTAACTTGAAAGGATGATTAGAGGTACTCTCACAATGAATATGAATATGATCTGAAAACATTACATGTAGGAAATTGAATTACCTTTCCTAATATGTAATTTTTATTTTTAGAATTTCTGTATGACTAGATGCAATTTGAGTTTTTCTAATAGTAGTGTGTTATTTTTCATGCAAAATAGAATGCATATGTTCCTATTAGTGAAAATGTTGAAATTTTTTGTAGAATTGTAGAGAACATATTGTTCTTTTTCATGGTTGTTTTTTTTCAAAATTGATAATGTTAATTCTATATATTTATTTAAATTATGGAATCCATTACATCCTTGAAATTACAAGGTTATGCATTAGTGAATGGTATGAGAGTCTTATGAGAGTTTTTTAGGGTCCTAACCTACCTAGCCCCTCAAGTATATAGAATAATATGTTTCATATGTAACAAAGGCCGACATTAGTAAATAAGGCCTATGTAATAATCTAAACATGTCTAATGTAAGAAGACTTAATAGAATCTTTTGATTCTAGAAATATCTTCCTCTAGAATATTTTCTACAAGATTGAAATAATATAAATAGGAGTAGCAAGCATGGAAGAGTTTTTTCTTGAGAATCAATTTTTATTTAAGTTATGCTCTACTAGAGGATTCCCCCTCGAAGAGGAAAGTGAACTTGTCTTTCTATATAATAAAGATATCATTTCTGGAATCAATTGTGTCATTGTGCTATATATTTTTCTCTTTCTGGTGATACTTGTTATAACAATTATGTTTCTTCTCTTCATAATACATCTCATACCTTACAAGTGGTATTAGAGCACTTTCCTCTACAAAATTTTAGACAAGAAAAATTCAAGGTAAAGACGTGTGCTACTGACATATTTAAAACATAATGATCTATCGTTCAACAAGTGAAACTTTGGTTGGGGAGGAATACATGTAAGAAATACACTCGATTTCATAGGTTACTTGCAACACACTATTTAACGTTGTTGGAAACCTCTATAACCATTGTTGTCACCCCTTCAAATAGTAATGCATTAGATAGTACTTGTACACGACCATTCACACTAATGTACCCTTGAGTATATAGGGAGTACAATAGGTCTCCAAAACCAACTATAGATCATCTTATCATCCACCTGACTACTATAGTGTCACTAAGAACAACACTTGAGAAGACTACTCTTGTGTACCTCGATAATTGGGTAGTACGGATAAGGGTATGGTTGAACCTCCTTACTTGGTGCCATGAGATATTGGGTCAAGTACTATTGTTGTAACCCACTGATATATTAGAGAGTTATAGCATAGGATAAACACTTTTCTGTAGGAACCCTCAAAACCCTAACCCTTGTTGCCAAAATAAAATAGAATAGACATTGAGGGGAAATTTTGTAGCGCAACCCTCCCTCCTAAATCCAGGTTGCAAAATGACTACATAATTTTAACTACTTAAAATTTTGGCATTTGGTTAGTGCAGTATTATTCAAAATAGAGTATATATTCGTAGGAATAAAAAAAAGAAGAAAAAAAGAGTATAGTGGTCCAATCGACAACTTTATTTGGGACCTGACCCACTAGATTCCTCTCGTCTCCTTGATCGTAGTGCTACCTATCACTTATAAGCCTTTTTTGTTGTCCCACCGACCCTTCTTGACACCCTTATTTGGGACCTATTCCATTGGCTTCATCTCTTTGCACTGAATTTCATGGTACCCCTCACCCATAACCTCTTTCTATGTAGACCCACCTACCCACTTCATGTCTTCTTACCTCTTAAATGGCCCATGCACACAACCAAGCACTTGACAACAACATCATTTCCTTCTAAAACAACATCAACCAAAATAAGACTCACATCCAAAACATCATTTCTAAAGTTTCCTCCCTCACTTCCAAAGTTGAGAACCTCTCTAATGACGTGAAAAGTGACATTGCACATCTGAAAAATGGATGATCCAATTCCATGGCCCTACCTCATGTGACCAACCTTCACACCTAGAAGGCATTGACTCCTCCCATACCTTGGTGTTTCATTTAAACCCCCTTCATCGTGAACTTTGTATATTCCAAAGTTGAAGTGAATAAATTTAATGGCTTGGATCCCATAGGTTGGGTCACTCAAATGGAACATTATTTCTCCTTGCATGGAGTTACTGATGATTTGGCGAAACTTTGTATTAGTGTTATTTATTTGGATCTGGAATGTTGGAAACGGTGGAAATGGAATAAAAATCCATGCCAAGGGTATATTTCTTGGACCCAGTTTCTTGCATACCTTTATGAACACTTTAACACTCACACACATAATTTGGGTCATTTGACCAAGATGAAACAATTAGGCAGAATGGAAGAATATGTAGTCTCTTTTGAGAAATTAATGTTCCAAACAGATGGCATGCCTCACACCTTATTCCCTGAATTCTTTGTTAGTGTCCTAAAGGATGAAATTTTATCCCATGTCCTAATGGTTTTCCCCCAAACTTGTCTTGAAGCTACTCACCATGCTAAGGAATCCCAACAGGCAATATCTTCCCAAAATAGAAAACCATCCTTCACATCTCGCCCGGCAGGTAGTATCTTCCACACATCTTGCCCCTCCTTCCACTCCTCTCAAGATCCACAAATCAATGAAGATAGAAATGGTTGACTGTCAACTTAAGGGTATTTGTTATAACTGTGATGAAAAATATTTTCTGAGGCAAAAGTGTAAGGAACAAAAGATTTTTATGGCTATTTCTAGGGAATTTTATGAAGAGGATGTCGATGTTTCCCATTCTGATGATCTACCCCAAGAATATGTCAATACACTTCCCTCTAATCCACCTGAAGTTGAACCACTGATCTCATTGAATGCTCTCACCACTACAAGGAAAAGACCTTGTAGCGGAGGTTTTTGGTGTTACAAAATTGGAAACAAAATTCAAAAAAACCTCCGCTAAAACATTTTTTTGGGTAGTGGATGTTTTTGCGGACATTATTAGAGAACTTCATTATAACTAAAAAAATCTAGGAGGCCATGGGTTTTAGAGGATGTTTTTCTAGGGGGTGTGCTTCATGGTGTATACACATTGATGCGTTCTCAAACGTGAAGCACTGGGGTAGTCAATACAAACATGACCATTGCATGAAATTTAGAATGCACTGATGCGGCGAGCACGTCAGAATACTGCCATCTGCTTTTTCGATTTGAAGGTTAGCACCTCACAGAGATCTTGCTCTCTGCACAAAGAGCATGGAAGAGGGGGGGAAACCCCCCTCGTACAATGACATAGCTGCCAGTGATAGAACTGGTACACGCGCCAAGAGGCCTTCCTTCGAACCTCCGGCGCATCTGAGGGATCAGCTCTTTACCCAGGAGCAAAGTCACGGCAAAGAAATGGAACACGAGCCCAGCTCATTACATACTCAAGCTTCCAAAAACTGGCTGCCAGGTAAGTGCATCCCACAAATGGAAAAACCATCGCTTTATCAGATTAAATCTACAAGGGTGGGAGAACACACCCAATTTTTGATGGACCACGCACTGATAGGCAAATTCCTAGGCCTCTGGCCAACCGAGAGAGATCTCACTCACTGGATAAAGGACTGGTGGAACCCTAAAGGAGACTATGAGGTACAACTCAGCTCCAAGGGATTCTTTACAATTAGTCTGTACAACCTAGAGGACAAGGACAGAATATTCGATAACGGCCCATATTTCTATAACTCAGCAGGCCTTTTCTTAAGGTTCTAGACCGACAGATTTAGCCCAGAGGAAGAGGATTTCTCAAGAGCCCCGGTCTGGATACGACTTTACTCCCTACCCCAGGAATTTTGGCTGGAAGAAATCCTCATGGGTATAGGAAATACGGTGGGACAATATGTTAAAACTTCGGAAGCCACCAAAATAAGGAAATACACTTCATATGCCCAAATATGTATCTACATGGACATCTCAAAGGCTCTACCAGGTTCTATTACACTGGAACACCAGGATGAGGAATGGAACCAGACAATAGATTACGAGCACATTCCCTTTCGCTGCAGAAAATGCCACGAGCATGGCCACCTGTTCAGTGACTGCCCCTTGAATGCCTCAGCCCCCAAACTAGCCGAAGTCAAGCAGAAGGATGGCTTTACCAGCGTCACAGGTAGGCAGAAAAATCCAACAAAAAAACAGAACCAGAGCTTAGCTGCAAGGATCCCCTCCAAGAACTCCTTTGGAGCTCTTAACCAGCTTCAAAAAGAGGCAGAATTACAGATTCCCCCCCAAGCCTCAATGAAAGGGAAAGGTAAAAGCCCTGAGATATAACACACAACTCATACAAAGGTAACCACTCAGTCAACACATTCAGGTAGGGATGAAGACACCAACATGCTTATTGACGAAACGGATCTGGCAGAGATAGATTTAGAAAAACTCGAGGAATCCCTTAATCAAAAGGATCTGCAACATCTTCCAGTAGAACAACTCAGGAAAGTGCATAAAGTCTTCACTGACTCCACGGAAGGCTCCACGACTAGACTGGGCATCTCGACAGACCCAGGCCACGAGCCCAAAAAATCCACGAAGGAGAACAAGAGGCGAGGACGGAAACCAGCCCAACAGCTCATAAAGGAAGCAGGCCACTTAATGATCAACTCAGGCCAGATACAGAGGTTATCGAAGGGATATCTCCACCCCCCCCCCCCCCCCACCATCCTCATGATGAAAACCATATCTTGGAACATTAGAGGTCTTAATGGAAGATCTAAGCATTGGATCCTCCAAGATTGCATTAAGACAGAAAATCCAGATATATTACTATTGCAGGAAACCAAATGTGCAGGACAGGAAGCGGAGGGTATTTTTCGGAGCAGTTGGAAGGGTGGGGAATTCCTCCTTCAGGACTCTGTTGGGGCGGCAGGAGGACTAGCCATCCTTTGGAACTCGTAAAAGGTCACTTTGACTCATCCCTTCTCCACTAAAGGTACCCTAACAGCTCACTTTAGAACTCTAGACTCCTCCAAGGAAGGATTCATTACAAATGTTTATGGCCTGCAATCCTTCCAGGACAAGGAGGGTTTTTTACGAACCCTTCTTTATATTCAAACCCTCATCTTGTCACCACACTAGATTATTGGAGGCGACTTGAATATGATCCTAACTCTGGAGGAGAAAACTGGAGGTTTAAAAAGGCTGGAGCCGGACAGTGCCAGGTTCAAATCCCTAATAGAGCAACTAAATTTGGTTGACATGGAAACCCGAAATGGGATCTTCACATGGTCCAATAAAAGGACAGAGCCCTAGTATGTGGCCTGCAGGTTGGATCGATTTCTAGTATCAGAAGCACTCCTGGAAAGCGATCAGGCTTTGGAAGCCAATATTCTTCCAAAATCAGGGTTGGACCACTGGCCCATAGTCTTCTGTCTAGACCCGGGACTCCCTGCCAGGCCCAAGCCTTTCCGCTTTGAAAAGTTCTAGCTCACTCATCCAAACTTTGATCAGCTGGCACGCACCTGGTGGGCCCAGGCAAAAATTGATCATGGAACTCATATGTACAATTTCCAACAGTGCCTCAAGAATTTCAAACTACTCATAAAAAGGTGGAACAAGAACACCTTTGGCGACATTCTTCTCAGGAAAAGGGAAATTGAGAGCCAAATCGAAGAACTTCAGTAGATATTCATAACAGGGAACCGAACTCAAAACCTGGCACGAGAAGAAGAAGGACTAATGGCGAGCCTGGAAGCCTGTAGAGAGCAGGAAGAGATCCTTTGGAGGCAAAAGTCTAGATTCCAATGGCTTAAAGAAGGAGAGCGCAACACAAAATTCTTCCATAGGGCAATGACGCATCGCAGATACATCACTCGCATCACTCAGCTGGAGGATGATCAAGGCACCCCGATAAGAGACCATGACCAAATAGCAGAAGAATTCAACTCCTTCTATCAAGATCTCCTCACAGAGACCAACGCAAACAGGGAAGAGGCCATCCAAAAAGTCACCCGGCACATACCCCGGCTGATCAATTCGGAACAGAATACAACACTGATGAGGCCTATCACTCAGTCGGAAGTGGACCTAGATGTAAAGGACATGCCCCCTGGTAAGGCACCAGGCCCCGATGGTTTCACAACAGACTTCTTCCACTACTGCTAGGACATGATCAAGGAAGAGGTCTGGCTGGTCGTAGAAGAATCCCGAACATCTGGTCAGGTTCTTTCTGCGTTAAACGCGACCTTTATTACTCTTATTCCCAAGGAGGAGCATGCCACTCACCCGAAGCAGTTCAGACCAATCTCCCTCTGCAATGTCATTTATAAAATAATCACAAAGGTCATTGCCAATCGCCTCAAGCCGCTCCTGCCGACCGTCATCTCCAACGAGCAATCTGGCTATGTGGAGGGCAGAAAAATCATGGATAGTGTCATACTAGCCAATGAGGTTATCCACTCCCTAAAGACGAGCAAAATACCAGGTATGCTTATCAAACTTGATCTCTCAAAAGATTTTGACAGACTAAGCTGGCAATATATGCGGTCGGTTTTGGAATCCTTCGGCTTCTCTAGCCTCTGGGTCGATTGGATTCTCAAGCTCACCTCCTCCTCCTTTTTTTCAATCCTTTTCAATGGCACACCTTCTCGACCCTTTTGCTCCACCAGAGGTATAAGGCAAGGAGACCCTCTTTCCCCACTACTCTTTGTTATCATGGCAAAGGGCTTAGGCCGATATCTCAAAGCGGCAGTCCTTGAAGGATCTCTCGAGGGGCTGCCACTATACAACCTTCATCCAGCGCCTTCACATAGTCAATTTGTAGATGACACACTCCTCATGAACACACCCACGGTTAGAGAAGCCACCAAGCTTAACTCAATCCTCTTTGACTTCTCGGAAGCCTCTAGCATGCTGCTTAACCTGGACAAATCAAAGCTATACTTCTTCAACACACCGGCCTCGGTTCAAGCTCACCTCTCCAGACTTCTCGGCATTGCCAGAAGCCCTCTCCCCTCCACTTATCTTGGCATTCCCTTAACTGGAGAGTCAACCAAATCTATCTCTTGGGACAACTTTCTATTATCTATATCCAACAGACTGAACAACTGGACCTTTAGACCACTGAATATTGCGGCCAGACTGGTCCTCCTCAAGTCAGTCCTTCAAGCTCTGCCCACCTACTTGTGTACAGCATTGGCAGTGCCCATCTCGGTCATCAAAGATATTAGAAGCCTCCAACGTAACTTAGTGTGGAAAGGAAACCAGAACAACAAGAAATGGGCTTTAGTTGGATGGGAGAAACTCTGCAAACCCAAAAAGTTAGGAGGGCTGGGTATCCGAGACCCGGGGAAGATGAACCAAGTCATGGGAGCCAAGATGTGGTGGAGATGGCTGCAGCACCCGCAAGAACTCTGGGCGTAGCTTTGGAATCAAAAGTATGCCCCAAATGCACAATCTAACCAATTAATAAGATTCAATGAACCGACGCAAGGATCCAATATTTGGAACACAGCCTGGCGAAATCGGCCCCTGATACAGAAGCACGCTTTCTGGGAGGTAAAGAATGGCGAAAGTGCACTTTTTTGGCAGGATTCATGGCAACAGCTGCCTCCCCTGGATGATATGGAAAGCCTCCACACAATCAAGCTTAAGCTACAACAAAACGGATTCAAAATCGTCAAGGATTTTTGGATCCCAACTCAAGAAAGGCAACCATGGCGAAAATGGAAAACCAACAGAACTAATCTTCATATTAGGGAGGAAATCGACCTTCTACCGTGGAAGGACTGCATGCAACACCAGAAAATTCCAAGTAAAGAAGGACTGGATGTTCTCAGATGGGGCCACTCCACCTCTGGCATTTTCTCGGTCAAAGAGGCTTACCATTTACAAGGTAATCCTCTGAACCAGATACCCGATCCCATTTGGAGCAAAATCCGGCAGCCTTTTCTATGGCCGAAGGTCTCCTTTTTTCTCTGGCTAACAACCCAAAATCGTATCCTCACATGGGACAACCTCTGAAAGAGAGGCTTCACAGGCCCCTCTAGGTGTACCCTCTGTCAGCACAACGAGGAAACCATGGAACATCTCCTCAACAATTGCCACTAGAACCATCAGATTTGGGATTGGGGAGCCCAAGCCATGCGACGATCACAGAGGAATCGAGATAGCATTCGGGACACTTTAGTAAATTGGGAAACAATATCCTTCCACAACCCTATCCTCCAGCGCATCTGGCAACTGCTACCGGGCTTCATACTCTGGTCAATTTGGAAGGAAAGAAACAAGAGGATCTTCAACTCCAAACAGTCCCCCTCCCTCACTACTTGGGAAAGGGTCAAACGGCTCATCCGTGAAACCATTCAATGTAAGGCCTAGCTCCATGAAGACATGCAGTGCAAGCCCGAGGAAAAGGTCATTATGGAAGGCTGGAAATTGCAATTGCGCACACAGCCACAAGGGAAGACCAACTTTGGGAGGATCAACAATCCCATGATTTAGACCCCACCCCCCCCTGAGTTCCTAAAACTCAACTTCGATGGGGCCTCCAGGGGTAACCCTGGACCAGCCGGTTTTGGGGCTGTTCTTCGGAACCACTTGGGTAAAATTATTCATATAATAGCTGGCTTTTTGGGTGAAACTACAAACAATGTGGTGGAGCTCACTAGTCTAATAAGAGGCCTCTAGATCACTGCTCATCATCAGTATCACGGGCTAATTATTGAAGGATACTCCCTAGTAATAATTAAACTCATCTCCAAAAGCCTTCACGGCATGCCCCCCTGGCGGATCTCCCCCAGCTGGAGACTCTCTGGACTTTTGGAGGACTTCAGAAATCTTACCAATTCCAATCTCACTCTAATCCCCTCTCATGTTAAACGAGAGGCCAATAGGGTTGCAAATCACCTGGCGAATATAGGAATTGATGAAAAAGAAGATCTTCTACATTGGTAGGCCCAAGTCTCCGAAGAAACAAATCTATCAAGGTGCTGCAGAGACCTTGCATGCAAAGATTTCCCAGCCCCGGATGGGGTGCCACATGGCCATGTGGAGACAGCTGGAGGCGCACTCGGCCTCGGCTTAAATGCCGAGGGCCACCACCCACAAGCCAACATTAACGATGGGGGACGGCCTCTACAGTAGACATAATATGAATGTACGCCTCCCTCGCGCGTTCATTAACAATGCACTCGGGACGAGAGAGGTTAAGTGTTGGAAAATGGCCTTGGCTTCAGGTTATATGAATTCTTTCACGACAGGGAAGAACAGGGCTGGATCTACCTTGGCTCTAATTCTGGCTGGATTGCTATGGTGCAACCTAGCTCCTCTCATGCTCAAACTCTCAGCATTTTCAGTGTGTCCTTTTAGGTTTGAATCGAAACAGGTTAAGCCTGCCTGCGCCCTGCAAATAAATTCAATTGTGTCTTGGCTCACCTGTCTCTTACTGTACTCGCTCTGCTCGCTCCCCATGGCTCGGAAAAGAGGAAGACCGCACCATGGCGCGGCCTGGGATGCTCGCAAAGCTCAAAGGCGTCGGAGAGAGCAGCTGGAGCGAGCCTTGGCTCTAGAGACCTCCATCATCAGGAAAAAAGCAAGGGCAGAGAAGCAGGCGCTCCTCGCCACCATAGCCGAACCACGAGATGGTTGCAGCTGAGACGAGCAGGATGCTGGAATGGAGGAGGAATTTCCACCCTGCATTGTGGTGGAAGACCCGACCATGGAGGACTTAACGCCAGTGGAAAGGACTGAGGCGACTCTTCAGGAGAAGTGCAATCCCATTCCGGCTCAGGACGACTACATCCCTAGCTGTATTGTGGAAGAAATTCCATGGCCTGGTGATGATAATGTTAGCAGTTATGACACTCAGGCGAAGGAAGCAGGAACGATGGGTGCAAAGGTGGTTGGGGAGCAGCGCAAGTGTGATGTTGGTGTGGAAGCGGCAACGGGCTCGGTGGATGTGGGTGGCAACTTGCATGGGTCTCTCCTCCGGAACGAGCACTTGGCTCTGGTGTTTGACCTTCGTGGCCACTTGTCTGATTTGGAGTACCGGGCGCGCACCATGGGACAGAGTATGGACATGCTCCTTGATTCTTTTTCCAATGTGCTAGCTAAGCGAAAATGCCCCCTCTGTGCGCAAACTTTTGACATCCCAGCTGGGTTCATGTGGCAGAAGGACGAGGACGACAGCCCACCTGGCACCTAGGTTTTTATGCTCTTGGTTCCTAGTTTACTTTGTTACTGTTTTATGTATATTTGGACTGTAGGCATCTGTCCTGGTTTCCTTCGGGAAGGACAGATGCTACAATGTTTAAGTTCCATTTTGCTACTTGATTTTACACTTTATCATGCTACTCTATTTTACCTATGCTGGTTTCCGATTATCGACAACATTTTTGGTAACTCCAGGCATACTTCTTTGTACATTTTGCAAAAGATTTTTGCCACCATAATATAGCAGGGTCTACCCTTTTTTATTTAAAAAAAAAGAAAAAAGAATGCACTGATGCAAAAGTATGATACAGAAGCATTGGTTCTCCTTTTTAATTAAATGCACCGGAAAGCCGATTTTTATTATTCTAATTGTTGTTGTTAAATAGTTTTACGATCAATGTTGGTTCATTGTATTACAACACCGGTGCACATTTTATTACAACAATGCTTTTTAGCATTAAATGCATTGATTTTCATTTTTTCTTTTTAGAAACATCGACCTATGACAATGCAATTATTGTTATTTTTAATTCCATTGTTCATCAAAAAATTGACATATATCTTATAATAGTGTTCATATAAATTAAATTTTGAATAGTGCATCTCAATATGATGTTTGAATTAATTTGTTATATCATCAAATTTCTCATCTCTTCCTTATAATATTTAATCATCCATAGATTTAATGAGTGATGTAACATTTCACAATGACATTGGACAACGCAATAGAATAAAATAAAAAATATTTTATTATATATGAATAAGAGGCTCTTTGTCATACAAAATGGGACACTTATGGTAACCCATTGTCTTTCAATTGGGACACTATGTCCATTACATTAAACAAAATGTCTTATTTTCATGGACAATTATTTCAAAAAATACAACAACGTGCATTGATATCCAAATATATTGATAATCATTCTTCGATGGAATTGTTGTCAGTGCTCAAGCTACTTCCATGACTTTGGTTAATTGGTTGAATGTTTTGTTGATTGCCTCGATTTTTTTCATCTTCTTCAAGCTCCATCTAAAAAAATAAAAATAAAGTGTAATGAGTGTATCTGCATTGGTGAGAATAATGAAAATTGAAAAAAATAATATATCCTTCCTTGGTGAGAATAATGAAAATTGAAAGCGCCATCAAAAGAATTTATCCTTCCTTGCATTTCGGCCTTCTTTTCTTCACTTTCCTCATAATTTCGTCCTAGATATCCTTTGGTTACCTCATACACCTATAGATATTTAATATTCTAAAGTGTGATTGAAATGAGAGAGTCTTGCCTCTTATTTATACTCTCCAAGTAGCTTCCTTAAAAACATCTTCTAGGTCACTTGGCCCCACTTTCCTTATTTTAGGGTTAACCCACTTCTAATTTCTCCATTAAATTTATTATTGAAGCAAATTATTTTGTATTCACTTTGAATTATAATACAATCATTACTTAACTTTATTATTTACCTTTTAAAATCTCTTAAACCACTTTGACTAGTTTGACCTTTTGGGGCTTCTAGATGACATATGAGGGTCCTCCAACATTGTAACGCCATAACTCTCAAACCGTGAGGAGTTATGTGATGTTCCACATACCACCAGAAATGGAATGACATGTACTATCCATATAGAATATTATTATCTAAAAATATATCATAACTCATATCATTATCCATCAAACAAACTTGGGTCCATTACCCAAACTTGGGGTCTCCAACTTCTCATGGCCATAACTCTCTAACCATGAGGAGTTATGTGATGTTCCACATACCACCAGAAACGGAATGAAAAGAATTGTCCATATAGGATATTTTACTTGACAAATTCATTGTCCTTCATCTCATTATTCCACAATTAATCATGGGTTCTCTTACTCCACAAAGCGTCTTCCCATGAGGGATTTCACCATAAGGGAACCACTTTGGAGTTCATCCGTATTCACTTCTTATGAACCATGAAAAGGAAATAATGATTCATATTTACATCAAAAAATCTTGGGTCCATTACCCAAATCTTTGTTCTACGAGTATTTCTTCAAGGGTTATCATCAATGACAACCAACCTTAATCAACAATCTCCCCCTTTGGCATTGATGGCAACACTCTAATGCAATACTAAAATAATATCACTCATGCTCCCACTGGAACCATGCCTCTATCCTCTGCATCTGATAAATCATCTCCCTCTGCAACCATGCCTTTGTCCTCTGCATCTAATAAATCTCTCCCCCTTTTTCATCAATGGAAAAGTTATCTTTCCATCCAGGGCTACTCCCCCTGACTGAATTGTCCTCTTATGGTGCTTCCTCATGTACATCTAGGACATATAAGTTAAGCATTCAAAAAGAATTAAAAAAGAATTCATTTTGTAGTAGAAATAACTCCAAGTCTTTGGAGAAGATATTCAAAGGCTTCCTGTGGAAGTGGTTTTGTAAAGATGTCTGCCACTTGTTCTTTTGTGCCCACATACTTAACTCTGATGTCCTTTTCTGCAGCCTGTTCCTGTAGAAAGTGATACTTGATTGGAATGTGCTTCATCTTGGAGTGCATAACCAGGTTTTTGAGATATTGATGGCGCTTGTATTATCACAATATATTAGAATGGTCTCATCATACTCAACATGTATATCTGTCAAATTTTGTTTCATTCAAAGAATCTGTGTACAACATCCTGCTGCTGCAATATACTATGCCTCGGCTGTAGATAGAGATATTGATGATTGTTTCTTGCTCAACCATGATACTAAACACTCACCCAAGTAGAACGTTGCTCCACTAGTGCTTCGTCGGTCATCAATACAACCTATCCAATCTACGTCTATGTAGGCAATTAGTTATATATCCTTTCCTTTTGGATACCATAGCACAAACTCTTATGTTCCTTTGATATATCTAAAAATCCTCTTCATTGCTAATACATGTGATTCCTTTGGTGTTGCTTGAAATCATGCCACCTGTCCAACTACTTGCATTACACATGGTCTGGATGTTGTCACATACAATAGGCTGCCAATCATTGACCTGTATTTCCTTTGATCTATAGAATTTGAATCATCATCTTTGCTCAACTTGCAACTGGTTTGCATGGGAGTGACAACTGGTTTGCAATCTTCCATTCCGAACCTCTTTAGCATTTCTCTGATATACTTGGTTTGAGAAATAAAAATTCCTTGGTTTCTTTGACGTATCTAAAGTCTCGGAAAGAGGGATAGTTCTCCAAGTAGCAAAATTTCAAATTCTTTCTACATATCTTTTGCAAATTTATGGCTTAACATGTCATCATCACTACCAAATATAATATCATAAACTTCAATTAATAAAATATTGCCTTGACTTACCTTGATGTAGAGGTTGTTTTTTGCACTTCCTTTCCTGAACCCTTCCCGCTGTAGATACTTATCCGTTCTAGAGTACCATGCTCTAAGAGCCTGTTTGAGACCATACAAGGCATTTCTTAATTTACACACATAATCTGTGTTCTCTGACAACTGAAATCCTTCTGCTTTTTCAATGCAGACTTATTCTTCAATTTCCCCATTCAGAAAAGATGGTTTTACATCCATCTGATATACATTAACATTTTTGGAGCATGCATAAGCTAAAATCAAACGTATTGCTTCCATTCTAGCAACTGGGGAAAATGTCTCTTCAAAGTTTATTCCTTCAATCTGAGCATATCCTTTACACATCAATCTAACTTTGTTCCTTGTAACCTGTCCATCTTCATTCAATTTATTCTTGAAAACCCATTTTGTGTCAATCACATTCTTATTTTTTGGTCTTGGAACCAATTCCCAAGTTTCATTTTTCTCTATTTGATCTAATTCTTCATCCATGGATTTATTCCAAAAATCATCCTTGCTGGCTTTTTCAAAACAGTTTGGTTCAATTGTAGATAAGAGTGATAGGTTTGTTTGTTCTAGTGAATGGATTCTTTTTCTAGTCTCAACTCCTACATCATTGTTTGCGATAATCTAATCTGAAGGATGATTCTTATGTACTCGTTTACTAGGTTTCTTTGGAGACACTTGTTGAAATTGATCTTTTGTTTCTATCGGATTCTCTTCATCTTCCTCTTCTTATTCCTTTTCATCTTCTGCTTCTTCTTCGGAAGGTTGTTCCATTGATTCATTTTTTTCTTCCTTTGATTATGTTCTACCTGTTTCATTAATTGTTACATTGATTCTTTCTACGAATTTGTTCAATCTTAGGTTGTAACACTTGTATGCTTTCCTTGTACTTGAGTAACCAACAAGTACTCCTTTGTCCACACAATAGTCAAAATTTCCCATTCTGCCATCTTCTCTTTCGATGTAGCATTTGCTTCCAAAAACTCTGAAGTGCTTCACATTTGTTGGTCTTCCTTTCCATATCTCGTAGAGAGCTTTGTTAGTGTTGTTTCTGAGCATTACTATATTTTGAATGTGAATTGTTGTATGCACTATCTGTTTCCAAAAAATATCTATCAATTTGTAATCCATTAGCATTGTTTGAGCCATTTCCTGTGTCATTATCATCCTTTATGATAATTTTCCTTTGTCTTTGAACCACTCTCTGAACCAATCTATGAATCCATGCTCTTGTCCACTATCATATATATATCAAAAATTGCTAAGTGTTCTTACGAATCCATCTCTGTCCATACTTTCCAAGACTCTACTTGCACAATTTTTCATAATTCTAACCCATTTATCATTATACTATCAAATTGTACTTCTGCTAACTGATTTCTCTGAATCTGTCTTCTCAAACTCTGCAAGTTGCTCAAAGGATGGTTCTTTGGTCTATCACATCTATCTCATAGACTCCCCCTGTCTAATATTCATATTACTTGGGAGTCTCTAAGCTAGATGGCTCAGAACAATTCCTACTCTGATGTGTATTTGTCATCATCTTCATTGGTATATTCAGCATCATCTTCATGGGTAGATTCATTATCTCTCTAATCTCTGACTTCTTTCTTTATGTTTGTGGATTCATATTTCACTACAATGCCTGAAAGTACAATCTCTTGAACCTATTCCTTATTTACTTCCCCTTCCTTTATTTCAGTTATTTTCCAAACATTTCTATACCTGACATCTTTCTTTTTCTCGATAGAATTTTCTTAATCTCGATTTATTGCCAATCTTGCGATCTCTGGTACCTGGTCTTTGTTCACCTTTTCTTCTTGTTTTCTTATCCATACTTTCTTATATTTGATATCAATATTATATTTCATGGAAGTATCGATCATGCTTCTACAATCACTGGCTTTGTGTCCATAGTTATGACATTTGTAACACTCAAAGTTACGTGTAGCCACATAGGCACTTCTTGTTTAACATTTCTTTTATAATCCCTGCAATCTGCAACCTTATGTCCAAAGTTAGTACAATAAAAACAATGACAATAAAACAAATTTGCATACCTGGGAGTGAATGATATTCTTTTTGGCGTAGTCCTTCTGAATTTTTGTCTTGACTGATCATGATCATGATTGAAGCTTCTTTGTGGCTTGAACATGGATGGTCCCCTTGAAGATGTATCTTTAATATTTTTCTTAGATTCGGGTTGACCATGATTCCTTCCTTTCAGTACTTTTGCACAACTCTTTCTATTTTCTTCACTCTTATTTTCTAGCAACCTAGAGTGCTTCTCTTCATTCTCTATAACTGATGTGGATGTTTCTGTCTCTTCAACATTCGCGTTGAGTTTGATGATTTTACTTCTCAATGTGACAACTTCCTTTTCAAGCTTCTCAACCTCTTATTCTTTCTTCATTATTTGAGACTTCATGACTTCTTATGTTCTTTTTGCTTCTTCAAGCTGAATTTTTAATGTGATTATTTCTTCTTCAAGTCATTTCTCTTCTTGATCAAACTCTGCCTCAAGTTGGTTTAGATCATTAGTCCTTTCCTTAAGATGATCTGTCAATATCTTCTCTCTCATTTCTACTTATTCCTTTTGTGTTTCTATGTTGGTTTCCAAACACTGATTTTGATATTCAAGATTTTCTTCGATCTTTCTGGCTTCTTCTAGTTGAGTTCTTAATTTCGCGATGACCTGTTGGGCTTCTTCAAAAATGTGAACACTTTCCTTTCGTTTCATCAATTCTTTCTTGAGTGAATTTTTTTCTTCTTTTAGTTCATATAAAGCACTAATCAATTCTTCTTCATAATTGTCTTCCTTTTCAATTATTTTTTCTGTCTCATTTCCTTCATGGAATTCTATTTCAAGATGTCAATGTTTTTCACAATTAACACAAAACAACATACCTCTAGTGATTATGTACTCTTCATCTTCTTAATCTTCTTGACATGGTGAACATAATTCTTCTTGATTTGTATCTACATCTTCTTTGACATTTTCTGGATATGTGATGGGTGAAGAATATATGTAATGTAACTTATCCCAAAGTTCTTTTGTTGATGAACATTTACCAACATTTTCTCTTACCGGATTAGGTAATCCTTCCCAGATGAAATCCATTGCTATTTTGTTATTCTTCCTCAATCACTTCTTGGTTGCAGTATTTAACAACTGATAGCCAAATATAATGTCACTGTGTATATATAAATACTTTCATCCTTATGCTCCACATCTCATACTTAAAGCCATCAAACTATGGTATTCCATTTTTATATGAGTTGGTACTCTCCATGATCTAGCTTTCAGTGGTTAAACTGATTTCTGAAGAAACCTTCTCCGATACCAATAGTTGGATTACTAAGAGGGGGGTGAATCTGTAATAGAGAAATATAATCCTTTTTAACCATATAATCCAAGTTTTATATCAATGAAGCATTATCATTCAATAACTGCAGAGTAAATAAGCAATGAACAAATGAACAAACATACACATACACAGTACACTAGTGTTTTATGTGGAAACCCAAATCGGGATAAAACCACATAATGTTTTTTCGTATATGTTTTGAAGAATTACATTCATTGGAAGCACCAAATTCCTTTGTTTTCCAGCTGCAATTGGAAGGAGG
>SNQJ01S0006159.1:69780-117966 GCA_010110895.2 Picea sitchensis | reverse complement strand
TGAATTTGAATTATGTAAATAATGAAGCTCAATCTGTGTGTGAGAATGTCGAAGGGATAATTACTAATTCTGTAAATCCCCCCTTAAATTGCCAAGCCCTCTCTTGATTTGTAAGAGGTGAATGAGTCCTCTGAATGCCATCTCTAGCATCTTAGTTTTCCATCGACAATCTCTCTTAATCTGAGTTTGGCTTCTCGTTATGGGGTCTGTTAGGGTGACCTTGTAATCTGAATTTGGTTTCTTTCTAAGGAGTTTCCTACGTTTCACTCTCGTGTATTGAATGTTTGAGAATTTTAATTGTTATACATAAAAAAATATTTACTTTGTTAACGTATATGTTTTTATGTTAGAGAAAAACTTAAGAAACATATTTACATTGTCAACTATAAAAATGAAAAATAAATTGTAAAGAAATTGAAATTGAAGTTGAGATATATAAGATTTCACATTTTTCTACAAATAAATAAGTATAAAACCAAAGTATTTAATTAGAAACTCTATTAAAAATGAATATATAACATCTTGGAAGATCATTGAGATAAGGGATATCAAAGTTGCACTGATAAATTTTTGTAATTCTTTTATCTTATATATCCTGCTATAGTATTTAATTAGAAACTCTATCAAAAATGAATAAATAACATCTTGGAAGATCATTGAGATAAGGGATATCAAAGTTGCACATATAATTTTTTGTAATTATGTTATCTTATATATACTGCTATAAAGTTTATCTCATATATCCTGCTATAAAGTTTAGAGCAAATGTGAGTAAAAATATTTTATTTTATTTTATATAAAATTTTGTTTATTAAATTTTTTAATATTGATGGACATTGAATTTTTTTAATTATTAATTTATAAATATAACAAAGTAATATGTTTAATGATCATGATTAGATTCAAATATTCTTCACAATATTATTTCTCAGATTAAATATAGTGGAAACACAATTTATAAACATTATTAAAAATGAATATATAACATCTTGGAAGATTATTGAGATAAAGATATCAAAGTTTGCATATATAAATTTTTGTAATTATTTTATCTTATAGATCTTATAAAATTTACATGGAATGTGAATAAAAATATTCTATTCTATTTTATATAAAATTTTGTAAATTAAACTTTTCAATATTGATAGACATTGAATTTTTGTAATTGTTAATTTGTAAACATAACAAAGTACTATGTTTAATGATTATGATCAGATTCAAATATTCTTTACACTATCATTTCTAAGGTTAAATATAGTGGAAACACAATTTATAGGTTTGAAGTCATGAAAAGGTATTGAATGTTTCATCCTCAACTTACATTATATAACAAATTTTATATATTCTCTCATCCCAAAGTGTTTGTGGGTTGCTATTAACTTTTAAAATCATAATGTTGGAAAAGTAATTCTTCTCAATCAAATTAGGATTGATAAAGGGGTGAGTGCAAGCTAATGGTGATCTAGTACTAACAATGAAAAAAAAACATGTTAACTTGAAGGGATGATTAGAGGTACTTTCACAATGAATATGAATATGGTCTGAAAAGATTATATGTAGGAAATTGAATTACCTTTCCTAATATGTAATTTTTATTTTTAGAATTTGTGTATGACTAGATGAAATTTGAGTTTTTCTAATCGTAGTATGTTATTTTTCATGCAAAATATAATGCATATGTTCCTATTAGTGAAAATGTTGAAAAAATTTATAGAATTGTAGAGAACATATTGTTCTTTTTCATGGTTGTTTTTTTCAAAATTGATTATGTTAATTCTATATATTTATTTAAATTATGAAATCCATTACATCCTCGAAATTACAAGGTTATGCATTAGTGAACGGTATGAGAGTCTTATCATAGTTTTTTAGGGTCCTAACCTGCCCAACCCCTCAAGTAGATAGAATAATATGTTTCCTACGTAACAAAGACCGACATTAGTAAATAAGGCCTATGTAATAATCTAAACATGTCTAATGTAAGAAGACTTAATAGAATCTTTTGATTATGGAAATATCTTCCTCTAGAATATTTTCTACAAGATTGAAATTATATAAATAGGAGTAGCAAGCATGGAAGAGTTTTTTCTTGAGAATCAGTTTGTATTTAAGTTATGCTCTACTAGAGGTTTCCCCCTCGAAGAGGAAAGTGAACTTGTCTTTCTATATAATAAAGATATCATTTCTTGAATCAATTGTGTCATTGTGCTCTATATTTTTCTCTTTCTAGTGATACTTGTTATAACAATTATGTTTCTTCTCTTCATAATACATCTCATACCTTACAAGTGGTATTAGAGCACTTTCCTCTACAAAATTTTAGACAAGAAAAATTCAAGGTAAAGACGCGTACTACTGACATTTTTAAAACATAATGATCTATCGTTCAACAAGTGAAACTTTGGTTGGGGAGGAATACACACAAGAAATATAGTCGGTTTCATAGGTTACTTGAAACACATTATTTAACCTTGTTGGAAACCTCTATAACCATTGTTGTTACCCCTTCAAGCAGTAATGCATTACATAGTACTTGTACATGACCATTCACTCTGACGTACCCTTGAGTATATAGGCAGTACAATAGGTCTCCAAAACCAACTATAGATCATCTTATCATCCACCTGACTACTATAGTGTCACTAAGAACAACACTCGAGAAGACTACTATTGTGTACCTCGGTAATTGGGTAGTACGGATAAGGGTATGGTTGAACCTCCTTACTTGGTGCCATGAGATATTGGGTCGAGTACTATTGTTGTAACCCACTGATATATTAGAGAGTTATAGCATAGGGTAAACACTTTTCTGTAGGAACCCTCAAAACCCTAACCCTTGTTTCCAAAATAAAATAGAATAGACATTGAGGGGAAATTTTGTAGCTCAACCCTGCCTCCTAAATCCAGGTTGCAAAATCACTACATATTTTTAACTACTAAAAATTTGGGCATTTGGTCAGTGCAGTATTATTCAAAACAGAGTATATATTCGTAGGAATAAAAAAAAGAAGAAAAAAAGAGTATAGTGGTCCAATCGACACCTTTATTTGGGACCTGGCCCACTAGATTCCTCTCGTCTCCCTGATCGTAGTGCTACCTATCACTTATAATCATTTTTTTTGGTCTCACTGACCCTTCTTGACACCCTTATTTGGGACCTATTCCATTGGATTCATCTCTTTGCATTGACTTTCATGGTACCCCTCACCCATAACCTCTTTCTATGTAGACCCACCTACCCACTTCATGTCTTCTTACCTCTTAAATGGCCCATGCACACAACCAAGTACTTGACAACAACATCATTTCCTTCCAAAACAACATCAACCAAAATAAGACTCACATCCAAAACATCATTTCTAAAGTTTCTTCCCTCACTTCCAAAGTTGAGAACCTCTCTAAGGACGTGAAAAGTGACATCGCACATCTAAAAAATGGATGCTCCAATTCCATGGCCCTACCTCCTGTGACCAACCTTCACACCTATAAGGCATTGACTCCTCCCATACCTTGGTGTTTCATTTAAACGCCCTTCATTGTGAACTTTGTAGATTCCAAAGTTGAAGTGAATAAATTTTATGGCTTGGATCCCATAGGTTGGGTCACTCAAATGGAACATTATTTCTCCTTGCCTGGAGTTACTGATGATTTGGCGAAACTTCGTATTAGTGTTATTTATTTGGATATGGAATGTTGGAAACGGTGGAAATGGAATAAAAATTCATGCCAAGGGTATATTTCTTGGACCCAGTCTCTTGCATACCTTTATGAACACTTTAACACTCACACACATCATTTGGGTCATTTGACCAAGCTGAAACAATCGGGTAGAATGAAAGAATATGTAGTCTCTTTTGAGAAATTAGTGTTCTAAACAGATGGCATGCCTCACACCTTATTCCCTGAATTCTTTGTTAGTGTCCTAAAGGATGAAATTTTATCCCATGTCCTAATGGTTTTCCCCCAAACTTGGCTTGAAGCTACTCACCATGCCAAGGAATCCCAACAGGCAATATCTTCCCAAAATAGAAAACCATCCTTCACATCTCGCCCAGCAGGTAGTATCTTCCACACATCTCGCCCCTCCTTCCACTCCTCTCAAGATCCACAAATCAACTAGGATAGAAATGGTTGAATGTCGACTTAAAGGTATTTGTTATAACTGTGATGAAAAATATTTTCTGAGGCAAAAGTGTAAGGAACAAAAGATTTTATGGCCATTTTTGGGGAATTTTATGAAGAGGATGTCGATGTTTCCCATTCTGATGATCTACCCCAATCATATGACAATACACTGCCCTCTGATCCACCTGAAGTTGAACCACTTATCTCGTTGAATGCTCTCACCACTACAAGGAAAAGACCTTGTAGAGAAGGTTTTTGGTGTTACAAAATTGGAAACAAAATTCAAAAAAAACTCCGCTAAAAGATTTTTTTGGGTAGTGGATATTTTTGCGGACATTATAACAGAAATTCATTATAACTAAAAAAATCTAGGAGGCCATAGGTTTTAGCAGATGTTTTTCTAGGGGGTGCACTTCATGGTGTATACACACCAATGCGTTCTCAAACTTAAAGCACTGGGGCAGTCAATACAAGCATTACCATTGCATGAAATTTAGAATGCACCGATGCGAAAGTATGATACAGAAGCACTAGTGCTCCTTTTTAATTAAATGCACCAGAAGGATGATTTTTATTATTCTAACCGTTGTTGTTAAAATAGTTTTACGATTGATGTTGGTTCATTGTATTACAACACCGGTGCACATTTTATTACAACATCAGTGCTTTTTAGCATTAAATACACTGATTTTCATTTTCTCTTTTTAGAAACATCGACCTATGACAATGCAATTATTGTTATTTTTAATTCCATTGTTCATAAAAAAAAATTGACATATATCTTATAATAGTGTTCATATAAATTAAATTTTAAGTAGTGCATCTCAATAGGATGTTTGAATTAATTTGTTATATCATCAAATTTCTCATCTCTTCATTATAATATTTAATCATCCATAGATTTAATGAGTGATGTAACATTTCACAATGACATTGGACAACACAATAGAATAAAATAAAAAATATTTTATTATATATGAATAAGAGGCTCTTTTTCATACAAAATGGGACACTTATGGTAACCCCTTGTCTTTCAATTGGGACACTATGTCCATTACATTAAACAAAATGTTTTATTTTCACAGACAATCATTTCAAAAAATAAAACAACGTGCATTGATATCCAAATATATTGATAATCATTCTTCGATGGAATTGTTGTGAGTGCTCAAGCTACTTCCACAACTTTGATTAATTGGTTGAATGTTTTGTTGATTTCCTCGATTTTTTTCCTCTTCTTCAAGTTCCATCTAAAAAAATAAAAATAAAGTGTAATGAGTGTATCTGCATTGGTGAGAATAATGAAAATTGAAATAAATAATATACATGAATGTAAATTGAAAAGTGACATACCATAGAAATAATTAAGTCTTGAATGGTACAGATTCTTTCAAAACCAAATCTCATGCCTTTTGTCAACAACTCCTCTGTTGGCACATTTCCATACTTTGTTTCCTACAAGTTTTATACCCCATAATAAATCATAGATTTAATATAAAGGATTTTTGTGTTCCGTTAATTATAAAATGAGAGAAGTAAAACAACATAGATACTTACAAATTCCACAATTAATTTTTGATATGCCAACATATAATCACAACCCATACTTAACCCAATCTCAATCAATTCTTCTGATAGCTCTTATTTGTTTGTTAGCACCTGTTTGAAGGCATTCAAGGATGGTTGTTGTAAAACAACTTAAAATATACAAAAGATAAATCTTAAGTTGTTATAAGAAAACAACAATTACTCACAAACTTTTCTATCAACCCTTTTATTCCTTGTTGTATTGTTTTATGTGCTGAAAGGGTTCCATTTTGTTTCCTTTTCTGCAAGAAAATACTTGAAAATTAATATTTAATGCTAAAATATTTATTTATATGTACCTAATAGAAAAATCCAATGATTTCATACATTGAAGTACGTTGTTGTTGATATGGTTCCTCCTACGATGCAATTATGTCCATTTCTTTGACCATCTCCTTGTACACTTTTTTGGACATTCCTACGACCATATTTTGGATATCATCTCATTGATCGTTTGGGATATTCATAATCTTCTTGAAAAAAGTAACATGAAAATAAACTATTTTTATATTGATATATGAAAACTAAATATAACAAAACTTATATTAATAAAGGAACACTTTCTATTAATATACACATATTCTAGAAAAACATTTCTAGGAATATTAATTTTTGAATGATTATTTTTTGTTGTTGTGTGTTTTTTCTATTGCAACTCTGACAGGTCTCATTAACCATTACTCTAGAAACGCTTCAGGTAGTTTAGATATAACCTAGTTCTTGGAACCATTGGATTGATTTCTATATTGTAAGTGGAAATTATGCCTATACATTTGTTCCACTATATCCCTCATAGTTTTGTAAATGTTTTCTCCCTTTCATTAACCTCGAACACCACTGCAGATGAGTTAAGGACCAATTCATCATCATTTACATATTCTATAATTTTATTTTCTCAAGACAACATCTTGTTCCTTCATTGTTGGTCCTTGTAGAACATTAAACATATGTGAATTAATAGATTGTTTGAAACATGTTATCTAATATTCTTAACATGTTTCATCCTCATATTATTAATGAAAATTCAAAAAATAACTCATATTGAATAGTATTTTCTCATTCACTTGATTCATCCTTTTGCAATTTTTCCATCAAGATTTTGCATTGTTCTGCACTTAGATCACAATGAATCTTGTCGAGCTTCCTCATTTTGTGGCTCTGCATGACACACACTAACCAATACATATTAGTTAAACTGACATATAGTTCAAACATATTAATTTTGTATAGAATTTACAAAGAACTAACTTTTTTTTCTTTTTTGGATGTGCTATCATTGAGTTGATCCAAATATCTGTTACTTGAACTATTCTCACACATTTGTTTGTCAATATACAACCTGTACCATTCAATAAAAAAACTATTAAATATATTTATAAATAAATCACATAATTTTCAGCTAAAAATAAATTGGTTTCTCATGCGCTTTAATAATATGAAAGCACCAGTGTGTTCGATATAGGAAATGCGCATACAAGAAAACATATTTTTTAAAAAATACTTTAAATTACAACAATTTTATATGTATCCATAACAACACCATGCCTAGAGCAAAAAATGAAAAAAAAAATACCATGAACGCAAAAAATAACCGAAAAAAGTTACACATCGATGAACAATTAAAAATATATATATATATATATATATGTTACAACATTTTTGGCACACTTTATCACTAAGAACGTCGATGCATTATAGTCAAATTGATGCACCAATAACTAGAACCCATTTAAAAAAATATATATATATATGTGACAGGGTTGACATGGTTTGGATCCAATGCAATAAGTGGTCTGCTTCCATCACATGCCAAACACCTTATAGATAGAAACACAAACCCATTAAATCTAAAATTATTAAAATGAAAATCCCTAATTGTGAAGTGATAGAGGGATTTAAACGCTAAAGTGAAATTTTGGAGTCATATAAGCAAAACGAAGCAAGGGTTTAAGGTAAGTACGATTTTTTTTTTCTTGAATTTTAATTAAATCTAAATAGGGATAGAAATTGTAAAAAAAATTATTATTAAAATCAATAGTAAAATTCAGAAATTTTACTATGCGGGGTTTTGAGTGAATCAAGATACCCTTCAAATTTTGATCTTTTGAATACTTTCATTTCTCCAAAAGGGTTTTGACTGAATCACCATACCCTTGAAATTCCGATCTTCTAAATAATTATGTTGTTCTGAAGTATTCTATTGCTCCACAATGCTCTCCGATATGTCTCTCTTGCAAATCTCTCCCTTGTAAATTTTGGAAAAATAATGAAAAAGTGAATAGATTCTTACTATTTAAAGGACTTTATGAAATTAGATTTTTGAAAAATAAATTCCCTCTCATTTTTCAATTGTAAAAAAACAAAGTCGCATTTTTTTTTAAGTTTTTCGAAACATAGGTGCGTTTATTAATATAACACATCGATGCATTTGTTTATACAAAGCACCAATGTGCTGAATATTTTTTGAGCACCTATATCATATAATTCTTTTTATTTATTTGAAATATTGAGAACTGGTGTGGTTAGTAATTAAACTCCATAGTGTTTTATATTGTTATAGACACACCGATGCATTTTGTTTAAACAAGAGCATCGTTATGCTTTAAACGTTATCTGAATTTTTATTTTCACATAAATAGTATATTCATATTAAATTATCTTTTAGGATGCATCCACATGACTTGCAGTACTTCATAGTATACATTTTCCGCTTAAAGTCACCTTATTCTTAAAACTTTACTGTTGATTTTACTCAAATGCAGGAAGAAAAACTTATAATATCAAATGGCCAATTCTTCAAATTTCATCCCGTTCCATATTGCTCAAAGTCCATTGCGGAGTTCTCCATTTCCATCTCCATTAAGTTCATATTTTATTTATATTTCGGCTATCTAATTGAATTTATTTATTTTATCCATGTCAATATGAATAAAAATGTATCCAAATTTGTAGGATCCTAATTAGAATCAAATTCATATCCAAAATGTGGGCATGAAAGGTACCATAAATGAAATAAAAAGTTCAAATCACATGGTCCTCCTCATAATATATTGAAGCACATGCCTATAATCTCAAGGATTCAAAGGCTCTTTCGTTGCAAATAATTAGCTATGTTGCATGGATGGGATGCCTCTCATACAAGTGATTCGAGAGTTATGTGGATCCCAACAAATTCAATAGACATGAATCATATATAGGATACATGGCCCAAAAAATTCAAGGATGAAGTACGAAGTCTACAACTCAGCATAGTCAAGGATGAAGTACAAAGTCTACAACTCAGCATAGTCAAGGATGGCGTCAACCCATATTCCCTCCAAAACACCAACTATTCTATTTGGTTTGTAGTAGTGATCAATAACAATATCCACCCATCATTGTCTGTGAAGAATGAACATCTTATGTTGGCTCTTATAGTCCATGGTATAAGACAAGTGAAGAATACAGATGTCTACCTACAACCATTGGTAGATGAATTGAAGGAATTATGGGAAGGGATACATGTATACGATGTATCAAGACCCATCACAACATAGAGGCGTTTTATGTTGTATGGAATATGTGCTTACACCACACATGATTATCTAGGATTAAAATTTTTCTCTGGTAAATTCCATTTTTATTGATTTTTTATATATGTAAGAATATTTTTTGGCATATTTAATTCATTGTGATTGTTCTGATCTTCAACACTAACGTGATCTATATACATTAATAATTTTTCAGGCCTTACAAAAAAAGGGTATCATGGATGTAAATGTTTTGGACCTTCTCTGAAGGCTAGGTGGTCAAACCACCTACAAAAGCCAGTGGACGACTGCTCCAAGGTAGTCATCCCAGAAAACCACCCTTATAGAAGAGCAACATCCACTTTCAATGGTAAACCAAAGAGAACCCAAATGCCTGCAATAATGACACAAGTATAATGGCTTAGAGTATATGAGTGAGATAAGGAGAAGGAGATTACAGAAATGTTCGATTCAAATAGGGAGCCTATGTTCAATGATCTAGAATTCGACACCTATGTTGAGAAATTTTCCGTTTGGATGAAAAGGAAATCTTTCTTTTATGAGCTCCCATATTGGGAGCATCTTAAGATTGCCCACTTACTATATCCCATGCATATATTTAAAAAAAAATCATCTTCTTTATAGAGGAACATATCATCAAAATAAAGTGACACATTGGTTGTTAGGAGAGATCTTATTTCTTCAAAAACTAGAAGAAACATTGGCCAAGACAAGAAAGTAGAGGAGAGGTTGATCCCTCTTGGTCTTTCAAAGAAGGTGATGTCCCATGGATTTTGAAGAAAGGTGATCTTTCTTTTACAAAGGAGTTTATATTTGGTGTGAAGGTGTCTTATTTATATGGGTCTTCACTACGGTGCAGCTTCACTATGGAATACCATTTGTCGAGGTTGAAGCACATGACCATTTGACCCTTCTAAGAGTATGTATTTCAAAAACATGATTTTATTGTTTTTTTTAATTTGTATGCCATGGGATAAAACATATTTAATTTTGTATGTATTTAATTTGTAGTGCCATTATCCTCTACTCGTGCATGGGTGTGTGAACTGTGACTTCCCTTGGGACCTATGACGTGCCATATCTAAATTATCTTCATTTGTACGTTTGATCACATCAAAGGAGACTCATATTTCTAGAATTCCACGGTGGCGTCAAGAGATAGATGAGATTGTTTGTATGTTTGAGAAGGAATTATCAACGAGTTTCATGGACTTGCAGGTTCATCTTCTAATTCACCTATTATATGAGGTTGAATTAGTTCGAGTGGTCTCTTATCATTGAATGTTCTTCTTAGAGAGGTACATGAATAAATTGAAAGGATTTGTTCGACAAAGGGAAAAACCAAAGGGGTCCATAGTAGAGGGTTACATATCATATGAGTCTTTCTATTATTCCAATGAGTATGTCAAGAAAATTGAAAACACACCAGGAAAAATGATTTGGGATGATGCAAGGGATGAAGACAAAAGAGAAGTGGATCTTCTCCAAACGAATGGAAAAAGACGTTTGATAAAGAGTAAGTGACTCAACGTTTGTCAAAATTATGCATAGTAACTATTCACAATGAAATTCATAATGTATATTTTGATCTCATATGTACTATATGTCGGTTTCATTTCATGAACATATACATCATTAAACTCATATATTAGTTCCACCAATAAATTCATTCTTTACCATTAGGAGGGAACACAATTGTGGGCTGCATTGTACAAACATAAGAGGAGGAAATGGGACAATGACATGAAATAATTCAGACAGTTGAATTGTAGAATCATGCCTTATCTTGATAATTTAAAAGAAAATATTCCAATGATATGCCCAAACAGTTGGATGGTTGACCAAGTCAAAGAGAAATATGGTGCATCTAGTCGTTACCCATGTGTTGAAGAGGGTGCACTAAACATAGGGATTAGGTGCAACAACTCGGTAATAATCTCTTTGTGTACATTTTTAACTTCATAATGCACCTTTGAATTGTAGCATCTATATTTTATATTTTATTGGTCAGGTTATTAAACACACGACAGTGTGATTTTTTCACTTTTTTAAAGGTTCATTTGTTCCCATATATGTGAGGATATAGACATCATTTTCACACAAAGGATGTTGATTATGGACAGATGACACAAGACTGTGAAGTGGAAGTTGAGTTTGACCAATCTGGTCATGTTATCCACCGCAATCAAAACCTAATACAAGGGAAGTTAGGTTACGTTGGAAAGATACAAGAGATCATTAAAGTGGACTTATCTTCTTTTGAATGTGTTATTTTTAGGTGCAAGTGGTGGGACACCTTCGATCAGAATAATGTAAAGGAATATCATGATAGTGGGTTGATATGTGTCAACTCTAGAAATATGTGGGATGAATCTAAGAAGCTTTATGGTTTCCCAAAACATTGCAACCAAGTGTTTTTTTACCCAAATGTGTTGGATAGGGATTGGTGGTTTTTATTAAGACATGAACCTAGATCAAAACATATTTTTGAGAAAAAACAATGTTATCATGCCAAGTGAGGAAGATAAGAAGGGTGATGACAATGAAGAGTGATACGTACATGTTTTGTTTCATCATTTATACTGTTGTTGTGTATTTTTGTTATCTTTATTTCTCTAATTATATTGTTTTTTATTCATCTTGTGACGAAGGAAATGGAAAGTTAATTATAACAAATCTTTGAACAATTTTGGTTTGTTAACAGTCAATTTGATGCATAATGTGTTTGTCTTTCAAATTATTTGTGATTGCATGGAGCGATTGATTGAAATAGAATTTTATATTGTTATTTGAATATATTTATATGTCTTTTCATGTTTAATATAAAATATGAAGAATTATTTTCATGATAAATTTGTAACAACATTTTTTTAGAAACATTTTGCCAAACATTTTATAGTTGGAATTTTATATAATTGGTAAGATTCGTAAGTTCACCAATACATTATCTATAATAGACATCAATTAATAAAAATAATCATCATTATTATGACCATGTAAAAAATATAAACATCATCTAAAATACACATTTAAATTCACTAACATCATCTAATTATATATACCTGTAGCACATATAAACGTCATTAATTAGCTAGCACAAACATCTAATAATCTAATCGGGAATCATCATTGTGATCACATATAACAAAACAAAAGCATTTTCTAAAATCATCATCACACACATATAACAACCATAATTTAACATACACATATATCAATAACAGTTAACAAACATTTCTAACATGACCGAACAATGTACACATCAACATCAACATATAAATTAATTAAGTACATCACCATGATCAACAGGAAAAATGCACATCTAATGAACATTGTTATAACATACACATCTATCAAGCACATTGATGGGTGTTCTATATGCATTAAAAACAAAGTAAAAACCCTCAATTAAATTGTCAACCTGGGGTAAGTAAACTTAGAATTGTAGCAAAATATATGCCAAAGGTAGAAGGGATGGTAGGAGTATAGTCTAACTAAGGAAGGAAGCTCTCTAAGGCTAATCTACTCAAGCACAACTATCTAATGAGAAAACCCTACTAAGCAAAATGAAACTAGGTAACCTAAGTACTTTTGGGCCAAGGGTCGATGGATAGTTCCTAGGAAAGCAAATGAAAACTCTATGTAAAGAAAACTAGTTTAACGATAAGAAAAAGCAAACTACTAAGCATAATAAGAAAATGACAAATGCAAACTTCTTTAACTTGCCAACCTACATTCAATGAGAAACTACCCTATGAAAGAAAATAAATAAGCAAGTAAGTAAAAGAACCTATCTAACCTATTAAAGAAAATAGACAAGTAAGAAAAGACACCTAACTAACCTACTAAAGCAAAAGACAAGTAAGCAAAGGCACCTAACTAACCTACTAAATAAAAAGACAAGTAAGCAAAGGCAACTAACTACTGCAAGTAATCAAAGTAAAACTTCTCATTGAACAACTATCTAGCCTAAGAGGCAAGTGAACTAAATGCCTAATGAAAAACTATTTTTAATGCATGAAAGGAAATCTAAATGCTCAATGCAATGCATGAAAGGAAATCTATTCTATTGAAATATATAAAGATTAACAACTAATTCTCAATCTATGGTAAGAAAACTACTATCTAATATATCAAAGCAAAGTTTATCTATCCTACAGCAGCAAATAAGACTATTTTCTAAACTATGAAAGAAATAAACTATCTATTCTATGAAAACAAGAAATTGTTTTCTAATCTATGAAATTCAAATGCATTCTATACTAATATAAGAAAACTTATACTATACTAAATTCATTCATTAACTACAACTTGAAATTGCAATCTAAATCTAAGAAAGAAATTACATAACATAAACTAAACTGACTCTATCTTAACAATTCAAAATGTAATAAGGAAAATTCTTAAAATAGAAATTAAAGCATGAGAAAGTAAACTAATGAATAAATTAATCAACAACTAATTAAGAAAAATCTAATTAACAATTAAATAGGCAATAAAAAATAAAACTAACCCTATCCATCCATTGAAGCCTTGGTTAAAGAAAACATAAACTAAAAATCTGTTCTACTCTGTTTAGTGCTGAGTCTTTGTTATCATGGATAGTGGAGTTCCTTTTGCTCCCTCGTTTACTGCTACCCCCCCCCCTCCCATGACGTTCATGGGGGAAAATTCGTCATCTTTTTATAATGGTATGCAAAATTATGGTACTCAGTCAATGCCTTGGGTCTCTAATCATTTTTCTCATGGTATGTCTAATATGTCTTCGCACTTTCCATCCTCTATCTCGCCTCCTTATGCAAATACAATTTTTGGGTCTGGGGGCATGATGCCTCCTTCTTATCCCTCTCTGTTTGGAGGGACTCATATCCTTCAAAAACCTCTTACGGTAGGAGGATGGAATCTTCCTTCCTACAAATCCACTATGCGAGAAGTAAGTGACCAATTAAGAAATCATTCTACTTATCACACTCTGTCCACTTATCCTTCTTCTGCTATGTCAGTTCCTATGAACACTTTTCCCATGGTGGACCTCTGTCTTTCCTCCGATGTTTCATCCGGGGGGAGTTATTTTTATAGTATGGGCAACCCCCCTAACGAACTTCCTTCGCTTGGGGGTAACATATATCCTCACATGAGCAACCCTTGTCATGTCGCTTTCCCTTCAAAAGCGAATTCCTCAGTGTCAATGCCCTTACAACCCTTTATGAATCAGTATGGAGGAGGATACTATCTTGCTAGACAGGGACAGGGTGTAAACTAGGATCCTTCCTGGCCTGCAATTTCTCAGAACCAATCTTTCCTTGGACCCTGGTCTCAAATGACACAATTCATCACCACCACAAGTCTAGTCAATGCATGTCATACTAACATTATATCACCAACCTCTGTTAGTCATGTTGGAGATTGGTTGACAACCTTTGCAAGTCATGTTGAAAACCCGCAACCAACCACTGCAATTCATGCTGGGGGCACATGTCTAATCACTGCTAGTCATTTTGGGGATCCATCATCAACCTCTCCTAGTCATGTTGGAGATTCTCTACTAGCCTCTGCAAGTCATGCTGAGAGCATGTCACCAACCACTGCAAGTCATGCTGGGGGAATTCATATGATTGAGAAGCCTAGACGTCTCATCCGTAATCCTAGATTCCTTTGCAGGACTTGTGAAGGAAGTCACCTTACTCGTTTGTGTCCTTTTACTACTGGGATACCAGAAGCGTGGGGCTCACCTAAGGGCCCTTCGGGTTCTGAGGCATCTATGGTTTCACAACACTACGCTCCTTCTTTGGTTGATACAACAGTCATGCCAATGCAATCTTCGGATGACACCCCTTTTCCTTTAGGGGTTGATGCATCTCTTGACCTTGTTGTCTCACATCCCATTCAACCTGTGATCATGTCGATGCAATCTTCGACCGACACCTCTCCTATGTTCAAGGGTGATACACATCTTGACCTTGTTGTCTCGCATCTTGTTCAACCAATGGTAATGTCGATGCAATCTTCGACCGACAACACTCCTATTTTTTCGGGTGATGCACCTCTTGACCTTATTGTCTCACATCATATTCAACCAATGGTTGAGGAAGTGGTCGTATCGATACAATCTTTGAACGACCCCACTCTTCTCTTGGAGAGTGACAAGTCTAAGGAAGTGATCGTGCCAATGCAATTCTTGGTCGATCCCGCTCTTCTGGTTCTAGGTCTATACCTTCTATGCCATCTCCTTAGCATTTCTAGTACTTCACCTTTTGAGAAAGAGAGAGTTTTACTATTCTTGAGTTCTCTCCCTCCAAGTCTTGATGAGGTTCCATTTTATTGGGGTGGTCTTATGGGGTATCCAATGCCTCCGCCTATGTCTTTTCCAAGAAGAGACATTATTCGATATATCACAGAGACAATAACCTCTGGAAGAACTTTTCCCTCCTCGACTTGGAGAGCTTTGGGTCTTCCCAAGCTTGTGTCAGTTCTTCATAAGATACCAACATTCCACAGAAGGTCCGCACGGGATCCTTGGCCTCCCCCAAGACTTTCCGCCTAGAATCTCCAAACGAATCTTAGTTAATCTCTTTTCTGAATTGTTATTAAAAATTGAAAACATCGCCAAGTGATTTGTCCCTTTCACACTTGTTAAAATTAGATTTGAAAGATCATGAGTCTTAGTTAAGCTCTTTTCCGACTCGCTATCAAAAATGAAAAATATCACCGAGTGAACTTGTCTTTTTCACACTCGTAAATTGGATTTTTTTGGCACAAGTTTACCCCTTTTTCACACCAAGTAGACTAAAAGATATAAAAAAAGGACATTTTTGGGAATTAAATTGTGATTGCATCTCATGCCCTTGCTTGCAGTATTGAGCCTTTAGACGGTTCTCGCTTTGCGTTATAAACCATGGCCCAAGCAATTTGCATCCTCAACCAAGCAGAGCCTTGTTTATATCCTTCGCAATTTGACACCCTATACCCTAGAAGGAACATCACCCAGAGTGTCCATCTCCCGCATGCATTTGCTTGCATTGAGCATAGGTATGTTCCACTGTTGGAACTAGTTTTGCTTATGTGCAATACTCGTTCCCTCCTCTATATCATAGCATTCACTTGTTATGAAAAAATAAAAAAAGACAGGTGGGAAGGGAGTACTATATTGTAATTGGCAGCAGTCATGTCGCCTTTGAACAGAGAACAAAGTTATTGAGTCTGTGTGCCATCATAATTTTGGGTTTAGCATGGCCTTAGGAGGCTGATCGCACTACCAATTTTTCTTTACCGACTGGTTACTCTTCCAGTCCCTATAGAGAACGTTATGGATGCCTCCTACATCTAGTTGTCACATCATTAAGTCTATTCTGTCAGAGTCCACCGTATGTCTCATGCTCTTGTTCAAAGGAAGTCTATCAACCTGTGTCGGCCACTCCTCATAAATCTTGACTTTTCATGTTGGCCATACCCTCAGTTTGTCTCAGAATCACATGATTCTTTGGTCTTATGATGCACCATGGCTCTACTTTCATCATTGGTAGGTCACTTTTAACCCAGAAATCGACATTTCATCATGGGTCATTGACTGGGTGGTTTCCCTTGTGTTTGATGGCAAGACATCTATTCACACTTTGGGATTCATGTAGTGTCTTAGATTCCATTAGCCTTATTGATGGTTTCCTCATGTTTGTCAGTAGTTTTCATCATTGGCTGCTATTTAGAGGGTATTTTTCATGTACCGCTTGCGTTTGGCACATGAAAAATACGCACAGGGTGGTTGGTTCGTGAACATGTTATTTTTCCAATCTCCACCAAATCATGAAGCTCCTTCTTTGTTCCTTGTGCTGACTGATGAGAGATGTCTTAATGTTCTCCTTTCAGCGGGTCTCTTTCCATCGACTTCAGCTCATGTATTCTGGATATGAGACCTAGATTTTTATGAGTACCTTGAGGCTTGCAGCCATCAGTGGCAGGCTCTCTCTCCATTGACAGATGGGAATACATCAATGTCTCATGATTAATGGATCTCTCAAGTGTTTGACACTAGCTCCCTTATTCACATTTGTAGAGATGTACTCGATGCCTTGATACCTACTTTAATCATTGGTAGGTTGTCTTGTGTTTGTTAACGGTATACCTCAATGACCGGTAATCAAATGATGTATCATCGTGTTCAACCTCAACTCATTTATTCACATGATGTAGACTCGCACCATTGGCGAATTGTATTGAAGAGTTGAAGACATCACTTTGTGCATGCATCTTTCCTGAGTTGTTGCTTCCATTTCATTGGACCAGTACCTATTTGACTTCAACGATCATGGGAGATTATATTGTACTCCATGGTATACAGATATATTCAGATTGATTTTGAGATTGGTTTCACTGGTCCTTGTTCATGACTATGACAGCTATTGGCATGTAACCACATTTATACTTGCCTACTCATGGCCATGAACACTTGTTGGTATATGTTCCACATGGATCTGCATTGTATTCTTGGTAGCCATGTATGCAAAGTCAATACATAATATAATGATAAATTGAGTTCATCCAACTGGTTCTCTACCACTCCACTTATGGGTTATTTATAATGTATTTCAGCCATCGCAGATACTCCTCTGATCTCACACATTAGGGGGCATCTGTTATAGAAAAATTTTCCTCACCATTGCTATATTGCATAGAGGGCCTTTTTCCATTTCCCTATGCAGACTTATCAACCCCCTTTTGATAAATCCAGAGACAAAAATATACATTTTTCCACATATATGCTCCCTAACTACTTTGCAAGATGTGTATACGCTTGCTGCTCCACTACAACTCGCGTATATTGGGATTTGTGCCAGAAAATACAAAATGAGGTCGGGTTTCCATGTCACGGTAAATGATCCCTGATCTTTGGCCTTCCATATACTAGAAACGTTCCGACTTGGCTCTTCAGTTGCATTCTGGAGGCTATAAGAGAAAAATTTCGAGCTATGGAAAAAGAGAGAGAAAGAATTCAACTTTGAGAGAAAAGTTACTCTGGAGAAATTACTTCATATTGAGTTTGCATCCCTTTATCCCTTAAGTTTGAACATAGTGTTCATCCACCAAGTTCTTCCCTTATTGTCAAGAGGATCTCATTATTTCTTTGCTATGAGCTTGCCTTTGGTGGAGGATTGAAGTGGTGGAGACCCAGTTGGAAGGAACTTGGTTTCTTGGTTTCGAGCTGTGTCGACATGGAAGTCTGTAATGTTGATACTTTTGTTGATCAATTGTTAATAGAAATAATCCTTTCCTGTCCTATCGATATCTTGAAAATATATGATTATTATCCATGGGCATGTTTGTAATTTTTATTAATGGATTGTGCTATCTGATGTGCTAACTCATTTTATATACTGTCACTATATACTTGCATCACTTGTTTGTTGAGAAATTTTTGCAGGTGTAAAGGTTTGGGTCAAAGTGCTCAACGGTGGAACAACATCAAATGATTGGATCAAGGTAGGCTTCTTCCTCTTATTGCACATTAGTTTATATATCACATGTTGGAATTGAGTTGATTTCTGTAGTCATACCTATCTGTTGTGGTTTACCCTTGGCCATAGAGAGTTTTTACCTTGTAACAGTACGAGAGACCTCTAAGATTGATGGTTACGGTGTCACTTCTTTATACAGTGGTGAAGAGTTTCAAGAGAAAATTCTTTAGAATGCCTTAATAACAAGAAGATGAAAGTCTTTGCAAAAACATGGCTAATTACAACAACTCATTATTCATTTGATGCTTAGCAGACAACAGGGTTCAAGTGTAACAATGTTTTGAAGAAAAATCCTTCTTTTATATTTCCTTGAACTGTCTACTCCTGGTGAGATAAATACCTATAGAGATCTCTAAAACTGTTTGCAAAAACCACACTCTAAAATATAATAAACGAATTATATTAATGATATCAAGTCATAGGAACATGTATCTCATAGTTGTTTTATTAAAAGAAAATGTAAAATGAGGTTGCATTAGACTTCTAAGCTAAACTAACAACATGCAGCTTTTATTTACTATCCTACCCTACCTAAAAAGAAAGGAAAAATCTTTATTCAAGTGTAAGAACTCTTCCAATGTAACCATGTGTGGAGAAAGATAAGAAACATACTCATATCCATATATGAAAAAGTTACCGCAATGATTACCTGGATATGAAGAACCAAACAACCTACTTGTTTTGGCATCAGAAGGTGTTAAAGAAGAGAATAGTATTGTGGCCTGATGACCTCTTGAAACCAAATTTCAATGTAATCTTGATGTTCATCAATAGTAATTTCTATGATCTCCTTCATCGTGCTATGCAGATTCTCTTCTTCTCGATGATTGATTTCTGAAGTACATAAAGGATCTTCTGAGATGGATTTTGAGAACTCCTCAATCTTAGGTCTTAATGATTGCTCTCCATTGGATGTAGTCCATAATTTTTCAACTTCCTTCGCATTTTGGCAAGGAAAATCATTTTGTAGCTCATAGGACCTTGACTCTTCTAATATTTCCGGAGAGGTATACAAGTTCTTGGTTGCTGCCAAAATATGTTCTTCTTGAAAAGAAGAAATCCTGACTGCTGCTAGGATTTGAGAAAGTTCCCTCAAGCTAATGGTTTCTTCTGAGTTCATCTTGACATTTGATAAAACTTGGTTCACACAAAGATGATGTCCAAAAAGTTAGGATCTCCTGATGGTGGTGTAAAAGCAAAGGTTGTATTGTTTGGTTATGTGGAAGGTTCGAGTGGTGTTCTCTCTTGTCCCAATACTATTGGTGCTTCAATTTTTTGTTCTATAGTGCTCTCTATCTCTAGGCCTATTCATGAAAGTAAACAAAAACAAAAGGAAAAACTACCATTGGGTTTGGGGGAACCTGATATAGCAGATGCGCAGGTTCTTACCTCTCGTCTTAAAGTTCCCCCACCACCAATCTAATGCTAAGGTCTGGGAAAGATCTATTTCCTAACTACTTCTTACCTTAAGACAACTCCCTGACAACGGTGCCAAAAATGATGGGTGTTCTATATGCACTAAAAACACAGTAAAAACTCTCAATTAAATTGTCAACCCGGGGTAAGTAAACTTAGAGTTGTAGAAAAATATATGCCAAAGGTAGAAGGGATGGTAGGAGTATAGTCTAACTAAGGAAGGAAGTTATCTAAGGCTAATCTACTCAAGCAAAACTATCCAATGAGAAAACCCTACTAAGAAAAATGAAACTAGGTAACCTAAGTACTTTTGGGCCAAGGGTCGATGGATAGTTCCTAGGAAAGAAAATGAAAACTCTATGTAAAGAAAACTACTTTAACGATAAGCAAAAGAAAACTACTAAGCATAATAAGAAAATGACAAATGCAAACTTCTTTAACTTGCCAACCTACATTCAATGAGCAACTACCCTATGAAAGCAAATAAATAAGCAAGTAAGCAAAAACACATATCTAACCTATTAAAGAAAATAGACAAGTAAGAAAAGACACCTAACTAACCTACTAAAGCAAAAGACAAGTAAGCAAAGGCACCTAACTAACCTACTAAATAAAAAAACAAGTAAGAAAAGGAAACTAACTACCGCAAGTAATCAAAGTAAAACTTCTCATTGAACAACTATCTAGCCTAAGAGGCAAGTGAACTAAATGCCTAATGCAAAACTCTTTCTAATGAGTGAAAGGAAATCTAAATGCTCAATGCAATGCATGAAAGGAAATCTATTCTATTGAAAGCAATAAAGATTAACAACTAATTCTCAATCTATGATAAGCAAACTACTATCTAATCTATCAAAGCAAAGTCTATCTATCCTACAGCAGCAAATAAGACTATTTTCTAAACTATGAAAGCAAGAAACTATATCTTCTATGAAAACAAGAAATTGTTTTCTAATCTATGAAATTCAAATGCATTCTATACTAATATAAGCAAACTTATACTATACTAAATTCAGTCATTAACTACAACTTGAAATTGCAATCTAAATCTAAGCAAGAAATTACATAACATAAACTAAACTAGCTCTATGTTAATAATTCAAAGAATGTAATGGAAAATGCTTAAAACAAAAATCAAAGCATGACAAAGTAAACTAATGAATGAATTAATCAACAACTAATTAAGCAAAATCTAATTAACAATTGAATGGGCAATAAAAACTAAAACTAACCCTACCCATCCACCGAAGCCTTGGTTAAATAAAGCATGAAATAGTATTATGTTCTACTCTGTTTTAAATCTTATTTTAAATCAAATTTCATAAGCATGAATAAAATGTAATCTACTATCTACTTGCACATGGGGTTAGTAGACGAATTTGCAAATTCATCTCTTATCTACGATATTAATGCATTCTAACACACTCCATCATTCTAACATGCGAAAGAGAATCAAAGGCAATTAAGCTACAACAACAAACTAGTTAATAAACTGATAATGCATGTCTGAAATAATGAGACAAATAAATCATAAAATGCATGAACAACACACAAGGAGTTTACCCAGGACTCTTGAACATTTGACAAGTTGGCAGTGACTCTCTAAAAGTATACCATGAGCTTAGCAGGTTGAATTCACCATAAAACCCCAAAAACGCAGTTCTGGCATAATCTGGTAATCTTAAGGAAAACTCAAAAGCAGAGGAAAAAACAAATTTGTCTCTAATACATTGGCTCTTCTGCCTTGTAATCTTTTAGTCATCATGGTGGTATTTATAATATTACAGACCAAGTGGTCAACCATAGGAAGTTCGAATTGCTTATAAAATTGGTAAATTTCATTAATGGTGCCCTAACTGCAGAAATGGAGCGAGCCAATAATCCCCCTCTTTGAACAACTAAAACTAAGTTATGCGGAGCTCATTAATTTGGAGGGACAATTATGAAAAAACCATGTACCCGATTTTTCCCATGTTTAGTGCGTAATACCATAACCCATGGAAGTCACCCCACGTTTTGTGCAAGAGGTGCTAGGCAGTGTTGGATCAAGTGTCGGAATGAGTACTAGGAGTGTCGGATCAAGTACCAGAACTAGAAACATGGTGCATTTTTCCACAATAACACTAGAAGAGATGAATTAGCTCTTGGAAATCATAAAACATGATGAATTATACTTAGTACAATCATTAAACATGAATTATCACATTACCTTGTGCCCGATCAGCCACCATTTTCTCATGAAATTCTTCAAAAGATCCTTTAAAATATGAAAAACACATTTGCACATGCGGTAAAAGTGTATAATAACCGTCATAAAAGTGATCATATCTCAGGACCAACACACATTTAACAAACCTTATCTAAAATGACCTAACAATATATACATCAACATAGACATTTAAATTAAGTACATCAACATGAGCATAAAAAATGCACTATATATATATATATATATCATGGGCAAGTCAAATAACTGATATAACATATATGGTCTAGCTAATGTGATAATCATATCTGCAATAATAGTGGAGGCTTGTTCTATAGTAGAATATGGTTGATGGTCAGGAAGAAGTGGAAGGTTGACTCTCTGATGAGAAATAGGCGATGGAGGAATAGGTGTCTTCTGCTCATTTAGGTGAGGTGAAGGAGGGAGGAGGGGGAGGAGGATGTGGAGAAGGATCATGACCACCCTCATCCCGGTCGATGGGAGGTATTGGATGAAGGTGTTAGAATATTGTTCTCATTTACCATAAGAAATGCTATACCATTTCTACCAAACCATAGGCACAAAGCCATCCCCAAGCACCTTAAACTTTGACATAAAGAATGATTACAGGAAAGCCTCACTAGAATCAATAGATAAATCAAGGTAGCACATTGTCTCCATAGGTAGCACACAAGATGGGAAATTACCAAAAGGAGTGAACAAGGGTGTGCACACCATTTGTTGTAGATCATCCTCAAGCACTGCTTTTGGATAAATTGAACGTGTCTGTGAGAATGAGTTAAGGAAACCTTCTATTTATACTAATCTAGCTAGGTGAATGGGTGTCTCTTCAAACAAAGTAGGCCTATCAGCACTACGGAATATATATATATATATATATATATATATATATATATATATATATATATATATATATATATATATATATATATATATATTACTTATTCTACTAAGTCGACTTTGTCTTCTAGGGTTTTCAGACATTTGTTTAAGGTTTCTCTTGCTTTCAAAATATTCTATTCTAGTCAAAGGTTTTTTTTAGGTTTTCTCTTGCTTTCAAAATATTCTATTCTAGTCAAAGGTTTATCCATGGAGGTTAATACCTCCAGTAGCTACCAAAACATCAACACTCCCTCTTATCTAGGGAGGTATTTAACCATCATGTCCCCTTCTAGTCTTCATATCCTTGTTCACTATGCCATGATCCTCTCGCCATGGTTACACAGACCGTGCTACTGGTAGAATCATTACGTCACACATGGATACACCCATGTGGACCTGTCAATGTCTTCTAGGGGCCACAACCCACTAGAGAACACTAGAATTACACCTAATAGTGTGTGTCACCATCATCGTCATGGGAAACACCTACATGATGTGATCACCCATGTTCTGAGTATCATCATTACTATGATCATTATCCATCCATCTCACCTGGCATGGGAAAGACCTACATGGTCTTGTAGACCGATAGAATAACCATATCTACAAAGGCTATCTCATGATCACCCAAATAATATTACAAGCAACACCATCACAACCATACAGGTTCTTGACTATGCCACTAGTGTACCAGACTGTCTGACTGGTGTAGCAACAAATCAACATACTAGACCATCTCACCGGAGTATCATATAGATCAACATAAATACTACAACTCATCATAATTCCTACAACTCGGCATGAAGCCTACAACGCGACATGAATCCTACAACTTGGCACAAGGCTTACAACTTGGCACGAAGCCTACAACTCGACACAAATCCTACAAATCAACACAAAGCCTACAACTCAACATGAATCTTATAAGTCGCCACCAAGGCCTACAACTAGGAATGAAGCCTACAACTTGGCACAAGGCCTACAACTCAGCATGAAGCCTACAACTTGACACGAAATATACAAGATCCTTCTTTTCAAATTCTGCCATCAACTCCCTTTAATTGAGAGAATCCTCAAACCACGCTTCCATCTTCTTCATGCCCCTATGCATCCTACAAAGTTTCATGAAACCTTGCTTCTTCCTAATCATTGACTCCCTATGAAGTTTGACTCCCTCTAAGTCCTTTCAAGTCTTTCTTTCTATGGTAAGCTTCCTGGAATACATAGGATAACCTACCCAAAACAGGAACAACAAGAGAAAAATTATTTCCAATATAATATGATTTTATATAAGAACATATCAATTTCATGGTAATTCATTATAGCATTACTAAGGTGTCCTACCTAAGAACAAGAACAAGAAATATCTCCTAGAGGAGATGTTAGTTCATATTACAATTAAGTACAATAAGTATTTATATTAATAGTACACTCTACTATGTATTCATTTGTTCCTAACATTAATAAAATATAAAGGATTGAAATACTTAAGCAGAAATAAAAATATCAAACCTGATATGCAAACCTAGAGTCTTTCTATTGTTCTTCTTGATTTGCTTGACAAGTATTCTTTCCAACCTAGAGAGTGTGTTGTTCCTTTGAATGTATTAGATATGAGATCTTTATGTCTCTATGATTTCTTCTTGGACACATATCCCTTCTCTTTCGAGATATTTAGATATGTAGTAGTTGTTTTTTTATTGTTTCTCCTACTCCACGTTCATGTTCTTGGAAGCTCCAAAAATCAAACTCTTCATCCTTTGACATCTTCTCTTCATTTTGTGGTTCCATAATTTTTCCCTTTGTTCTTTACAATGATGATTTCAATCCTTGTCTTCCATGCTCTACCAAGAGACCATGCTCTTATTGTGCCACTCTGATTTAATGGAGGAAATCATGACTGCCTTTGATTTTGACCTTAACTAGTCTTTTGACTTTGACCAATCAAACCTTAACTTTGACTAGTCAAACTTTGAATTTAACTAACCAAACTTTGAATTTGACCATTCAACCCTTGACTTTAACCCAAAAATTCAACTTTGACATTTTTTATGGTTGAGGGAACCATGAGATGCGATGGGTTAGGGCACACTAGGATATATAATAATTATGTCAAACACTTTCCTTAAAGTGATTGAATAATCAGGTTAGCGTTTATTGTTTTTGTAAGATCAGAAACCCTATTTGCAACTGTAATTGTGCTACAATGAGCTTGACAAAGAGTTGTGGATATATCTTCCAGTGGTTAGATTGTTCTAAAGGTGGTGTGGGCACATAACCTATTAGAATTTTGTCCTCATTTACCATAAGCAATGCTACACCATTGTTTCCCAACCATAGTCACAAATCCACCCCCGAGCACCTTAACCTTTGACATAAATAATTATCTGGGAAGCCTCACTAGAACCAATAGATAAACTAGGGTAGCGCACTTTCTCCAAAGGTAGCACACAATATAGAGTACCAAAACACTGGACAGGGAATTACTACATACCTGCAGTTGCTGCAGCTCCTCCTCAAAACTTGTGTCTTGCTTTTGGACGATTGAGTGTGTGTAAAAATCAGCTGGGGTGCCTTCTATTTATACTAATTTGGCCAGGTGAATAATTGTCTCTTCAAATAGGGTCGATATATATATATATATATATATATATTACCTATTATGTTGGGTCGACTTGTCTTCCATGATTTTCACACATCTGTTTAGGTTTTCTCTTTCTTCCGGAATATTATATTCTATTAAAAGGTTTATCCATGCAGGTTAATACCTCTCACAACTACCAAAACATCAACATAAGGGGTACTAAATGAGTGTGTAGCATCAAAAATCCTCCTCGTTGCTAGTAGCATGGAAGCTCCAACGATATGATGCATAAGAGGCATCATATCGCATGGCATATACCTCCAAATCTCCAAGAGAATAGGATCTATGTTGATGTCTCACATTAGCACAGGGTGGACTCCCACCTCAACCAAAAGTGCACAAATTTGGTCGCCCAACTCCAACCTGAATTTGGTATCTGACCTACAATGCATGCAGCCATGTATCTACGCCTAAGGGCCCTGACCTGTCGTGGCCTCAGGAATATACTCATCCACATTTATTGGGTGAGGAGAAATGTCCCCAAGCAATGTGCTAATATCTGTAAAATATATAGTACATAACAATAATTATACAGTTTCTATAAACAATTCAATAAAACAAGTTAAAGAACGTATTAGAATTAATTTTATTCTAATTATGTAAGATAATAAAATGAAAATAATTGAATTTAAACAAAACACTAATATTGCCTCTAGAATTCGGTGGCTCATCTCGTGTGAATAGGATTTTCAAACATCCTCACCAATCCAACCTTGCATAAGGATGCGACACCATCACAAACATGTGATCGACCTCACTGGCTAGTAGCCCTAGTCTATTAGTGGAAATCCTGGTCAGGAAATCCAGTTGGACCCTCTTAGGAATCATATGACCCCACATGTGCATATGTACCTAAGTCATCAATCTAGAAGGATGAAAAACAAAAGTAGGCCTCATCTCTGAAAATTTAATGTACCCAACCACTCACAGTTTGGTCACGCTACTTCAAAACTCACTTCTGGATTGATTTTGAATTCTGATAAATTTTTAATTAACAAAGAGGCATGAAATATTCACATGTAGATATAAAGATTCATGCTACAACATAAAAGAAATGAATATAATTCTATACACAACAATAACCAGCAAGAATGCACATTATAAACTTTAATCTCAAATATTATAATTAATACACAAAAGAAATAAATATACACATAAATAAAACCATGACAGAGAGAACTTATATTTAATGAAATGAATCACCAATTGGATGCAGAATAAGGACATTCCACCGAGTCTTAGAGATTGTTTTATTGAATCTCAACAACAATGTCACCCATAAGTTAGGGTTATGAATCCACAACGACAGTTCCAGGGTGTCACTCAGCTTCCCAAATTAGTCATCATTCAATCTCTCATGTGTTTCTCAATACACAACAATTTGGAGTAAACCCGCTCTCTTTTATCCATCATGCACAACCCAAGAGACTGGACCTCCTTCTCTACCATATAGTCCCTCGGGATATCCACCTCGTTCTAGGGCTCCAATGCATCTGGTCAAGAATCTCCATGCTAGCACTCTTAGGATTCACAACTGTGAGAAAAAATTAACACATGCCAATGAATATCATACATGAAGGAATTAATTCATGGTTGGGATACACCAGTAGTCATTACAAACAAACAAAAAAATGTCTCCTCTCCAACAATTCGTTTTTCCTCCCCAAGACAAGATCAAAATGAATGAGGAATGAGGAGTGGGTGAAAGAATGAATGGAGAGATAAAAATATGAAAGGTGTGAACAATGAACAATGAACAATGAGTTAGTGAATCCCCAAACAAACCAAAAATGGGTTTATATATTTCTAGAACCACATGGCCTTCCCCCAAGAATCTCATGTAACTGATATTCTCCAATAAAATAGAAATGGGTAAATAAAATATAAAATAAATACTTAGCCCCTCAATCCCCTTCTCTTATGTAATCATAGGCCCCTACAACTCTTTCCCTTGTCCGTCTAGCAACCAGTGATGTATTTATTATTAATAATGATCAAAACATTACATTTCCTAGGCACATTGGCCTCTTTTAATTGTTTGGGAACTCTAGCCTTTCATAAATTAACAAAATACATTATTTAATATGGGGCTAAAAAACGAGGTATTACAGGAAACATCTCAAAAAATAAACAAAACAACTTTGAAGAAAAAGGGAAGTTTTCTCTCCCATGTATCATAGCACAAGATCTATCTAGATCTATACAAAACTATCAGCAAGAAATGGAAGACCATCTGATAAGTCATGGCCTCTGTACCAAAGAATCAAAATAATACAAAAGAGTGAAACTAATGTGTTTCATATCACTGTTAAAGTGTGAAATGGTCGTCACTAACAATGAGAGACATATAACCTCCTCTTCTCTGAATAAATAAATTTGTAGTTTTCCACCAGACACCTGAAAATCAATTGGAGATAGTACATCAACTCAAATATATCTATGAGAGTACATGAGATGACTCTCTACTGAAACATCGACTGGGACATTAGGGAACTATGGAAAATACTCCCCTCTCATGGATATCCCAATGATAAAATATATATCCTCCTCAGTGGGTTGGTACCATTGATTAGGACCGACACGGAAAGCCTGGTGGTGGACATCCCATCGATGGATCAACTGCACCAAGAACCCAGAGTACCCCTTTAAGGATGTAGCCTCCTCATAGTACTTCAGGAGGCTTACATTCCTCAAGAGGAATTGGGTCAATTCAATAATAGAGCGAACGTACAAATCCCTCTCCCTCTCCCTCACCTCCCAATCCCGTACAACATTGTACAAGTCAACCCTCTGCTCTTGTTGTTGATATTGCTCTATATTCATGATTAACATATAAAATACATCAGCCTCATACATAAAACATAAAAATAGTTGAGTAAATGAGAAATTTATTTATAAATACGAAAAAATATTTTTCTTCAAAAAATAAGTAAATTTCATCATCGGTGTGCCCAAAAAATAGTCAAGCACCGCACACAGTGTGTATATTACTTGTGAGAATCGTGTATGGTGTGCACATGTATCATAACACACCATATAAATTTTGTTATATTATTTTATGTGGTGCATTGTATACCCTTACGACACCGATGCGTGAAGGTTAATCGATGCACCACATAAAATAATAAAAACTTAAAATCCTAAAGCACCATAAAACCATTTTTTAAAAAATTGTTACTGGGATGCGTAACCTTTTTCGACATGCATCGGTGCATCATAGGAAATGATATGCACCACACCAATAATTTTTTAAAAATTGATAATTACAGTACTTTGTCATTTAGGCTCTAATTTTTTACGGCAATGCATTAAGTAATCATTAAAACACCGATGTGCATGTTTACCAACACACCGCATAAAATAATATATCTGATTTATGTGGTGCATCGCTTAACGTAACACCTCAGTGCATTAACAGTATTTCGATGCACTGTGAAAAATCAGCTATATTATTTTAGGTGGTGCATCGAAAAAATTACGCACCAGTGCGTTAAAGTTTACCCAATGCAGAGGTGAGCTAGAGTTTGCAAACACACTGTCGAAAAAAATTAGGCATGGTATTTCAGTGCACCCTATACATTTTCAAGGTGAACCATTCATGGTGCAAGTCGAATGATTCGAATGAACTGCGCGAAAATAAATAAATAAATAACTAGTATAAATTTAACTGAATTTTGAATTTTAATCCGCTAAAAGTTTAAGTTATAAGAAAATAATTAATACATTACCTAGAAAATTCCACATCGAGGATGCATGGTTTCCACGTAGTCCAAAAAACCAAATCTGCCCATCGTTTGGTGAAAATCAAAATCCATGCACTGAGCAACGAACAGAAGGAAGGAAAGCAAGGGAAGAATTGATAGCAGGGCCCTTCAAAGAGGAAAAAGTTGCACCGGTGCTTGAGAGATCTACAACACTAAAAACAGTAAAAATGAATTTTGCGCCTGGTAAATGTTTTTTTATTTAACCCAGTTATTGTGCGCTCAATTATTAGACACACTAGTGCATAAATATTTAGGTAGTGCACCCAAGTATATTTTTTTTTTAAATAACCCTACTACGGTGCACCATTTCTTAGAGAAATGGGGCGCACTGGTGCATTGGTATTTAAGTACTGCACCTGAGTGTATTTTTATTTGAAATAACCCTACCATGGTATGCCATTTTTTAGAGCAGTGGTGCATCCATAGTAGAAAACCAACTGGCGCGTTATGTATTTATAAAAGCACCGTAAAAAATCATCCACTAAAACCTTCACCTGCTCACCTCCTCTAGTGTCCTCCCCTATAAATTGATTTTTGGGCTATTTTTATAGGGGCTTCCGCAAAAACCTCCGCTAGAGGGTCGTTTCCTTGTAGTCAACTAACCTCTTTCTTCTCCCCAAAACATTAAGTTTATTGGTTACATTAATCATAGGAATGTCTTTATCCTAGTAGATAGTGGAAACACCCATAATTTTATTCATCAATGTATTTCTCAAGAGACCATGTGTTATATTCATGCAATCAACAATTTTCAAATTATAATTGTTAATGGTTGTTCCATGAAACGTGGGGGCGATTGTGAAAATGTGCACCTAAAAATTGGTCAGCACCACTTGAAATGTGATATGTTTACTATTGACAAGGGTGGTTATGACATTGTGCTCAATGTTGAATGCTAACGCACACTAGGCCCCATCATCATGGATTTTAAGGAATTAACCATGAAATTCCAACAGGATGGACATCAGTATCAGCTCCAGGGAATCATGGTAATCGCCCCTGAGATCCTTTCTTCCCATGGGATGGAAAAGTTCTCAAAAAAAATCATTATGGAATTATTTCCCAACTCCACTCCATTCAGGCAGTTGAGACCCCCTCACCTATTGTTCATCTCGACCTCCAATCCCTCTTCTCCAAACACCAATATGTTTTGACAATCTGCAAGGACTTCCCCCTTCCCATGGCACACATGATCATTACATTCCCCTTGTCCCTGGAAGTCTTTCTCCCAATAATCACCCTTATTATCATCCCTTTGCATAGAAAAATAAAATTGAGAAACTTTTTCATGAATTGCTAGAAGTGGGTGTTATCCATCCTAGTACCAGCCCTTATTCTTCCCCTATAGTTATGGTACTCAATAAATAAGGCACATGACTCATGTGTCCTTATTTTCACACCCTCAACAAAATTACCATCAAAGATAAATTCCCCATTCCTGTCATTAATGACCTTTTGGATGAATTGAGTGGTGCTCAATAATTTACTAAACTTGATCTACATTTTGGCTACCACCATATACATATGAAAGAGGTCGATATTCCAAAAAAAATCTTTCAAACTAATGAGGGACATTATGATTTCTTTGTCATTCCCTTTGGCCTATGTAATGCACCTTCCACTTTTCAAAGTCTCATAAATAAAGTCTTTTGTCCTTTCCTCTATCATTTTTTATTATTTTTCTTTAATGGTATCCTCATCTATAGTAAAACTCAGTAAGCCCATCTGAACCATGTGGATAAAGTATTACACTTACTGTCTCAACACAAACTCTTTCTCAAAAAATCTAAATGTGCTTTTGGAGCTTCTAAAGCAGAGCACATGGGACATATTATTGGAAAGGATGGTGTATGTGTGGATCCTAAGAAAATATAAACTGTGAAGGATTGGACTTTCTCTAAAAGTCTTAAAAAAATTGCGGTATCCTAGGTTTAATGGGATATTATTGCAAGATTGTTCAAAATTATGGAAAAATTGTAGTTCCCCTCATTTCTATTGTTGGAGTGTTTGGGCTGACCCGAGTTCTACTTTAAGTTTCCAATCAATCCCTACAAACCATCGTCCCTTATGGAGACCAGAAGGCAACACTACACACAGGGTGCACAATGAAGTATCACCCAAGATGGATTTATGGGTGACTGTAGGACCCAGGTGTCTATAGCCTTGGAAGGGATGTTTCTTTGAGGATGTTAGGCATGCTTTCTACTTCAACATATACCAGATCTCTCATTCTACCATATGCATTCATTTAACATTCATTCTGCAAAAAGTATCATAACTATTCTAGTGCACACTGCATTTGACCAATAACAGATTCACTCATTCATCATAAGCCATTGCAAGAAATAAAAGTAACATTCCACAAATTGACAGAATGTTTTACTGTGGTTCAGCCCCTTTGGGCTACATCCAAAAATATCTGGCATTATTCGCTTATTTATTATTCTTCATCAAGGTTTTTTTCTACATGCATTACATAATAATTTTGGTGAGGCTAAAAAAGGTAGCAGCAAGCTCCACAACTTGCAACCTTACCCTTAGTTACAAATAAAAAAAAAACTCATCTCCAAAACTAGCTCCACAACTAGATATCTCAAGAAATAATACTCATTCTCATCACTCGCTATATCGATCTCCTTAGATCTTACAATACACATTTATACTACAAAAATGGGTTAAAAGTCATCACATCAATGACCAAAACCCTAACCCTGAGTGGATTAGTTTTTCCACATTCTAACTTTTTGCGCGTGGTTGATATAATTTCTCCTTCCTTCCTTTGACTTTCCTACTTCCTCGCGTTGCTTTTCCTTATTATCCAATGTGTTGCTTTTCCCTGTTTTCAATTGTGCGCTCCTTTTCTAGTCCATTTTTAACTGCCTCATTTATTGTTGCACATTTTCCCAAAATGGTCTGAGCCAATAGGCCCCCAACACTCACATGTGGCTCATCCTGAGCCACTTAAGCAGTGTTTTCATCCTGCACTAACTTCTCCAGGGTGTAGAATTTGCTTGCAATATCTCAAACTCGAGTTTCTACCTGTGTGCTCTTCTCTGCTATAGACTCCATAGTATGCACAATGATATTCTCCTTCAACAAATATTCAGTCTCCAATATTATTTTTTTAATATGCTCCTTGGTTGTATCAATATTAGTCAACATTTGTTCTACCCTTTCTTGTAGTGGCTCTAACTTAGCCTGCCTTGATTGCTTCTCTTCATGTATACTCTCCATCTATGTTTGCATGTTCTTCAATTATTTTGAGCTCTTCAACCTATCTGATATGTTCATTTTTTTTTCCTCTGCTTGAGTTCTTGTACTATAATATTTACCCCGTCTTCCTTCTATTCTAACTCCTATAGTTTCTCATCTTTCTAGATATTAGTCCATAATTGCATGCTCCTATCATATAGCTCTGTGATTTCTTGAATGTTATGCGCAATACTCTCCTTATGCCCTATCACCTCCTGCTCCCTCTATGTTTTGATCTCTAGTGGAGTGATTGATGCTAGGTTTTCATTCAACCTTGTAATGTGATTCCCGTATGCCTCCATAACATGTGATATCTTTTCAATTTTCTCCTATGTTGTTATGTTCCCTTCTTGCGCGCTGTCAGGAATTTTTTTAAACGCTTCCTCCACTTTTTGCTATATTGTTTCAGTTTTTTGCTTTATTATATCTCTTTCAAACTGCACGTGATTTATTTTCAACTCCAGTGTCCTCTTTACTTCATTGGCCAATTGCATACTTGTCACATCTGCATGTGCCCTCGATTGAATATCCTACGTGACACTAATTTTCAGTTTATACAGTGCCTTCATTGGAACCTTGGGAAGTGCCAAGTCCAAGTGATGGATGTCTTTTAATAGCTTTTGTGCTATCTTCTCATCCACCTGCAACATCTCCTGAGTTATACAAAAATTTTCACTCCCCATTGATATTATTTGTACCATCTTCTGCATTGGAACTGATCTTTCTTGTGGAGTTTTTTGTTGCGCCTGTTCTCTCTGCTGCATTGTAGTAAGTTGTAGTTTTTTCAGTGTGTCCTTAACCTCTATCAACTTTTTCATTATCTCTCCCTTTTTCTTCTCAGAATCATCCCAGAACTCTGTTGGGAAGTCCTATACTCTTTCTATGACCATATCCACATCATCTTTTGTCAATGTTAGTTCTAGAATGACCTTATGCGCCTTCATCTTCTTGTGGTGTCCTCCTGACTGCAATAATGTCCTTTTCATGGGAAGCATCTCTGCCTGCGCTTTTGTACCTGGAATTTCCATGTCTATTAGATCTCCTCCTCCTATTCCTTATATGTGGGAACATTGTTATCCTTTTGTACTCCATTTGTTATTTTTGCGCGGTCCTTCTCCTGTACTGAAGGCTTGGGGATATAGTTCTTCTGTCTTGGCTTTCTAACTATTGCGCTCCCCCATGTTTCCTTCACGCGTTCCTCATTTCTTGTATTCACTTCTAGACTGTTTGAATTATATGAAGGGCCAACTTTTACTTTCTTCTTACCTTTTGATCCCTTATTGGAGACTACTAGTACCCTCCATTCTTAAGGCTAGTATTTCATGGCCCATTGTACCTCTTCTTTTGTCACACAGTACCTTAATTGTAGCCACTCCTTCTTGGGATCCTTTTTGGCATGGATCCACATATTGTGTCTGAAAGCCTTAAAATATGTTATTCCTTGATTCTCCCTTACTACCTCTGATGATATCCTTTATGTATTAGCTACCCTTCCCTGCATATTGTCATAATATATAGAAAATATAATGGTTTTTTCCTTCCTTTTTTTGTGTCTGAAGTGTGCCATAATGTCGTATACTTAGTTGTGCTACACTTTCCTGGACTTAGGTAAAAGATGTTGTATTTGGGTTTTTCTCAACCCACTAAAGCTATCATTATTATCAACCATGCATAATGGAACTCTATTTCAAGATCCTATGCATCCTTGCAATCATCCAAAAATAAATTCAGTAAATATGGGGTCCAACTGAGTAGACTCCCCTTCACACACTATGTGGCTATTGCTATGACTCCTGCGGGTTCTTCTTCCTTGCAACATTTCATTCGAAGTTTACAAGCCATCATATTTGTTTCCAAACTCATCACAAGTTCATTGATTTTGTTAATTATCATTCCCCGGGACCCTCTCTCAGTGCCATATGTCTTCTTCATCTTCTCTTTCAAGGATCTCTCCTTGGTCTTGTCATCCAAATATTGTTCTAGATTTTCTCCATCTATTGGAAAACCTGTAATATCTATAATTAAATATACATCTATTGATACCAACCTATACATCCATATAATACCCCCATGCAACAAGTAAAATAGTTTTTTCACACAAGAATTGACATATTTTCCCCTCCCAAAATGGGGAATTTCCAACAAGTTCATGATACTTGTATTATACAACCCTTCAATCCACTGCTTTGGCTCTAAAATTGGAACCCTTGATGGATCTATACCTTTCCTCTTCATATAGACTTATGGCACAAACTCAGGTAACTTTTCCCTATCTGCAATATCATGGTTTGAATACCTCAATTTATCCACACATCCTAATATTCCAAGAAGGATCATGACTCCTTTGGGTATGCATGGTGGTGTCAGTGTTTATTATTTATGTTTGCGCGATGAAATTTGTATCGTCTATTTTCCTTTGTCTTCATTGTCTCTATTGATGGCCCTGCTTCTTGGTGTGTATCCTCTTCGTCTTCTGCATCTGAGTCTTGCTGGACTGTAACATCTTCCATGAGTACATCCTCTGACTATTGCAATGGCTCTACAACAGGGTTATGTGCTTCTTCGACCTATCCTCTAGGTTCATCCAACTATGTTCTTTCATCATCATTCTCATCCATATATTGTGGTGCTCCTAATATGAGTTTTTGCATGGGTTTCTTCTCTATGTTAGGTTTTCCTGTTTCTGCTTGCATCTTGACCTCCATCTCCTATGTCGCTGAAACCTGATCTTCGACCATAGTAGGACTCATTGGTTCAATTAAGGGTGATGGAATTTCATCCACATCTATTATTCCTTTACGTTGAATATATTTTTCTACTTCAACTGCTTTCTCTTATGGAGATATCACGTTGCTTCATGTTTTCCTTTCAATTTGGCAGTGAGCTCCGACCTTCAATGGCACCATTCTTCTAAATCCTGCAATAGTTGCTATGAATCCTTACTAAATACTTCTCAAAATCACCTGCTCATACTTGATTTTTTCCCATTATATATCAGTTGCATAATGACATATTGAGTCTTCTCATGCACAACTTTTTATTTTCTATGTCCTATCATAAATGCTTTGTTGTGCCTGTACTTTTCTGGCCACTGTTTTCTTTTCTTTTCCCGACTGCTTTCCATCTCGATGCACTATTTTTTCTGTCTTTTCACCTTTTTTATAGCACACTATGTCATCTCGTTTTGTCCCACCACTTACTATATGTTAAGTGCATTATCATCTCACTGCCTTTCAAACACATATCTATCTACTTCATCTTTTTGTATTTTTCTTCTTTTTCCGGTTTTTTCTTCCTTTTTCTTCTTTTTCCCCTTTTTTCTTTCTTTTCTTCATTTTCTACTTTTTTCTTTCTTTTCTCAGTTTTTTATATATACACTATGTACAATTTTATTTTCCTACGCCTCAACTACTTAGGGTTACTGGGTCGACTATCCCTATATAGATTTAGTCGACTTCCATTCACCAATCCTTGACTCTCTTTGCCTGTTAGATCTTGTAGTTGCACAACACCTCCATATGTGACACACTTTATCTCATATGGCCCTATTCAATGCATCCTGAATTCCCCTGGGTGTTACAAGTATTTACTATCATAGAGGAGAACCATATCTCTTTCCTTAAATTTCTTATTTTTGATGTGTCTATCGTGCCAATCTTTGTCTTATACTTTATGTACTTCCTATGGAAACCAACCATAATCCTATCTTCTTATAACTCCATGATTTGAGCTAATACTTCTTGAGTTGTGCCTCTTTTTGTCATGTTTGTAATAGCTACAATGCGCAAACTATGTATAAAATACTCTAAAGGGACTATTGCTTCCTTTCAATACACCAATCTGAAAGGCGTCTTCCCTATGAGCTTCTTGCATGTAATTCTATAGGCCCATAATATTGTTGGTATCTTCAGATCCCAATCATCCATGTTCACATTGAAAATTTTAGTTAAGGCATTATCCACTATCTTATTAAATTCTTCCACTATTCCATTAGCCTGAGGATGGTATGGAGTTCCCTTATGATGATGTATCTCAAGTTATTCAGTCAGTTCCTAGATGGTACTATTGATAAAGTGAGTTCCTTGATCACTCATCACAATTCTAGGGCATCGAAACCTTGTAATTATATTTTCAAATAGGAAGTGTGTTGCAGTCTTTGCATTACAATATTTCATTGTTGTTTCTTTAACACATCTGGTTAAATATTTTCTCACTATAATTATGTATATTTCTCTTGATATTCTAGCTGGTGGATTGATTGGTCCTACAAATTCTATTTCCCACTTGTCAAACACTTTAAGAGTTACCTGAGGTTTCAATGGCATCTCATCCCTCCGGGATGGATTTCCTACCCTCTAACAGACATCACAATTCTAAAAATACTCCTTTTCATATTTTGAAATTGTTGGCAACCATAATCATGTGCGCAATATCTTTTATGCATTATCCTTCCCTTCACAATGTCCTCCAGCTAGATCTTCATGTGCTTCTTCTAAGATGATAGGACGTTCATGATATATGACACATATCCTTAGAATGTTATCTACACCTAGTTTATACAAATTTCCTACAATCAGTTGGTAATCTACATTTATAACCACCAAATTCTTATTCTACACAGTGGTGTATTCCCTTGGGGAAAATCCTATACTCAAAAATTCAATGATATCAACAAAATATTCATCAAAAATCTACATTGAAAATAGTTGTGCATCAGGAAACTTATCTTTCAAACTACTTGGTTCCTCCCCATTGGTTATCCTCGACAGATGATCTGGCCCTACATTCAATATTCTAGTTTTCATAACTACTTCAAAATCAAACTCTTGAAATAACATCAAACATCTACATATTATTCCCCCCAACACTGGCTTGTTGACTGGGTATTTTAGAGCAGAGTGATCTGTGAACATCTTGAAATGTTGTCCTAACAAATAATGTCTAAACTTATGTAATGCATACACCATAGCCAAACCTTCTCTTTTTGTTGTATTATAATTATGTTATGAATATGAGAGCTTCTTGCTTGAAAATGATATTGGGTGATCTATATCACCTTCTCCTGGTTGTTTTCGTACTACTCCAAGTGTTATTGAAGAGGCATCCACATGGACATGTGATACAGGAGCATGGTCATCAACATTCAATGAGGTCGAGTGGAGAACAACTCAGCATCCAACGTACACATTCAAAATTGTTTTTTATCCCAAGGAGAGTGTGTAACTTTAATATTTTCAAAGTATTGTAATTAAAGGTCCCTAAGATTTTGAGGGAATAGCCATTGTAAAAAATCTAAGAGAATGCAATTTCTTTAATTCCTTAAGGATTGTACAGATCTTGAGCATCGACTCATATATGGGTTGTAATTATTCATTTACTGTAATAAATCTTAGTGGTAGAATGCTTTAATTATGATGTGAAAGCACTAGAGTAGCCAGAAGGAAGGCTCGAGAAGCCCATCCATGTGTAAATGTAGGTAATCTATGCCATGAAGAGGCTGTTGGAGATTATTGTAATTGTTGTTGAATATTATTGTGAGTGCTTACAAAGAGAGAAGTTGAGAGCTGGAAGAACTCTTGTAATTTTTTTCTTAAAGGAATATAATAAAGGAGAATTGCTTCCAATGTCTAAGTTTTACTATCTCTGAGCTATCTAGGTAATGTTATGTTATCTGTTTTCTATGTTTATATGCATGTGTGTGTATTTCATGGTTAAATGAATGAGCCTTTGATGTTCTATAAGTTTCAATTGTTTCTCTTCTAAAATCCTGGTGCAAGGAGTGCACACTATCCATGCAAGGAGTGCGAAGGCAGAGTCGTTTTAGACTCGATAGCTCAGGAGAGATAGAGTAAATTTTGTAGAGTGAGTGCAAGGAGTGCACATATACTCATTGAGTATAAAAGATCAAAGAATCCCCATGCAAGGTGTGCACATGGAAAACACTTAGAGAAGTGTTGAAAGGGTCTCAAGGTGAGCAAGTGCAAGGAGTGCGCAGGAGATTTTCTAAGTCTCAAGCTCGAGAGAAGTAGTGCAAGGCATGCACCAGATCCTAAGTCTTTTAAAGTTTACAAAGCTCAGGAAGGATAGTGAGATTCATCCGTCAAAAGAAAGAATCACATTTGGTTTAGAGGACGAGCAAGAGAGATCCATTCGGGAGGAGTTAAAGTTCTTCACAACCGTTGGATCTGGAGAACGTGCACGGGCGTTAACGCTTCAAGTCCTTCGAACTTCACGAATTAGGAAATTTTAGGGTGTGTGTTGTGGAGGAGACAAGTTTCCCAAGTTAATGTGGACCATTAGTAGGAGAGGATACATGTCTACATATCAAGCATAGTCCAAAAGCCCGATTTTCCGAAAGATTCAAGGCATTGTTGCAGAGCACGAGAAATGTTTGAAGCTCTAAAGCTTAGAGAATATCCTAACCATTGGCATCAGGGCCACGTGTCAGAAGATTGATAGTGATTCAGAAATCAGGTATTCCAAGAGAACGGAGGTGTAAATTGTTTTATCTCGATAACTCCCAAAGTACCGAAGGTTGGAGTAGATATCGACCATCCATTATGACGGACACATGGACCGTCGATTGATACACTATTCGCGAGTTCACCAGTTTGACACTCCGGAGGATTTAAGGTATTGTGTTGTGAAAAGATCTGAAGCCCGAAGTGTAGAGCAAGCATCAACCTTTGATTTGAGGTAAGTTTCAGTCATTCAATCTACTAGTTTAGAGTTCATGCATTTAGAAGAATCGCGTGTTGGAGTAGGTAAAATCCCCGAATTATAAAGTCTTGGAGTCTACGTGATCCATAGATATCGGTGCTTATTGAGAAACGTTGATCCTCGTGTTGTTCAGATGTCCGTGAATTCGGCATTCGGACGGATTGCGGGTTTTTTTCATTGCAACTCCTGAATCACGGAGCTCTAAAGTGTTGGAGTTCCTTCAGGTTAAGAGATTAGCCCATGGTTTTGGCCTAAGGTCACGTGGATTTCTCCACTTAGGTAAATATACCCTTGCGAACACAGATATGCACATAGGGAAAAGAGATCAGTCTTGTGGAATATAATTTTGAGTGTTCAAAAGGAACCTAATAGCTAACTTATCTCCAAAGACGATCGATCCTTAGACCAGGAGGTCGCGTGAGCCCTGGAGGTGATGGGGATTTGCATCAAGTGGTATCAAAGCCACATTTTGTCTACAGACAGCAGGAAAATAAGGAGACTTATTTGATATCATCAAGTGATATAAAGAGCAGGTAAAATTAAGCTTTGCGTGAAAGAAAACTTAGAACCATGCCACCAAGGAGACGCAGAGAAAGACCAGTCATCAATGCAGCCATCGAAGAAGAAATGTGACAACTTCGTGCAAGTTTAGATTCCATGGAGACAGCACAGAGAAGAGCGCCTAATTTGGTGATGCCAATGAAGCTGAAAGTTAAGAAGTTGAAGAAGAATAAATTGTGGGAGAACTAGCAGTGGAGGAGCGACTCTTGAGAGTTGTTGTCAAGCTGAGAACTAGAGAAAAAATGGAATTCCCAATGTATGAAGGAAATATGAATGTGGAACAACTACTTGACTCGATAAGTGCTTTAGGTAAATACTTTGATTATGAAGAGATTGATGATGAGAATAAGGTAAAGCATGCAGTAACCAGATTGAAGGTACATACATCTTTATGGTGGGATGAATTGCAATATGACATAAGGAGAAAAGGTAAGTCTAAAATTAAGAATTGGGATAGAATGGAATATAATTTGAAGGCTAATTTTGTACCCAAGGATTATTATATAAATCTGTTCAGGAAGTTGCAGAATCTGAGACAAAAAAGTTTGTCGGGGAAGGAGTACACTGAAGAGTTTTACAAGCTGAACATAAGAGCGAGACATAGGGAGAATGATGAAGAAAAAGTCTCCATGTACATTAATGGCCTGAGATATGAGATCCAGGATGAGATTAGTATGATACCAATGAGAACTGTGGAAGATTCTTATTAGGGATCCCTAAAAGCGGAAGAAAAGTTGGCAAGGAAGAAGAGTCAATGGAAAAGAGGAAGAGGAACCATCAAAGAAAAGTTTCAGAAGTCCAGAGAAGATAGAAAACATCACAGTCAGACAGAGAGAATAGGAAGTTCTATAGGAGGACACTATGGAGGAATAAACTCTTTTCCTTGAGGTAGAGGAAGAGGCAGAGGAGAATAAGTGAAGTGTTATGCCTATGGAAAGATAGGGCACATGTCTTGGGAATGTCCTAAGAAGAAAAATGTAGGAGATGGAGAAGCTCACATTTCTAAAGCACCGAAGAGGAATGTGGAGATAGACATGAAGGTAGAAGAAGCGGAAGAAGGAAGATCACTCATGATGAGGAAAGTTCTCGTGAAGCCAGATAAAGAGGTACAAGAACCAGTCCATAGGAACATCTTGTTCAGAACTTCTTGCAAGACCAAATATAGGGTATGCAAGGTGATCATAGACAGTGGGAGCACTAATAACTTGGCATCCACAGAAATGGTGGAAAATCTTAAATTGGAGATGACTACACATATGAATGTGTACAAGGTTTTTCGGTTGTAGAAAGGACATCAAGTAATGGTAAGTCAATAATGTAAGGTTGAATTTAAGATAGGTGGTTATAGAGATGAAGTTTTTTGTGATGTCTTACCCATGGATGTTTTTCATGTTCTGTTGGGGAGACTTACATGTTCTATTGGGGAGACTGTGGCAATATGACAAGAATGTCATACATGATAGGAGAAAGAATACTTATACCATTGAGAGGAATGGGTGTAAACATATGTTGTTGCCAATAGAAGATAAAGGAGTCAAAGAAGAAGCTAGACCTAGTATACTTCTCATGAGTCGGAAGGAACTCTTAAAAGAAGTTAAGAAAGACCAAAAAATATAGTTTTTTGTTGCAGGTAAGATGAGGGTCATGCTCATAAGAACTTCTTTGAATGATTTTCCTATATAAGTTCAAGAGTTATTGGATGAGTTCGTTGATATTGTGGTGGATGAGTTACCTCACTCTTTACCACCCATCAGGAGTATCAGTCACCATATTGACCTTATTCCAGGAGCAATTTTTTCAAATAAACAAGTATATAGATTGATCCCTCAAGAGAATGAAGAGGTCAAGGAGTAATTCCAAGAGTTGTTGGATAAAGGTTTGATCAAGGAAAGCTTGAGCCCATGTGTAGTACCAACTTTTTTGAGTCCAAAGAAGGATGGAGGTTGGAGAATGTGCACATATTCTAGATCCATCAACAAGATAACCATCATGTATAGATTTCCTTTACCCGGAATGGATGATTTAATGGATTGCTTGAGTGGAGCTAGTTATTTTTCCAAGATAGACTTGAAGAGTGGTAATCATCATATCAGAATGAGAGAGGGAGATGAATGGAAAACAACATTTAAGACAAATGAAGGTTTGTATGAGTGTCTTATTATTTCGTTTGGCTTAACAAATGCACCGAGTACGTTTATGAGCTTGATGAATGAAGTACTCAAATATTTTATTGGTAATTTTGTGATTGTTTATTTAGATGACATCCTAATCTTCAATAATACTGAAGAGGATCATTTGAGATATTTGATGTTTTTGAGAAGATTACAGCAGGAGAAGTTGTTGGGGAATTTGAAGAAGTTTTCTTTTATGAAAACATAACTTGTATATTTGGGGTTCGTAATATCTTCAAATAAATTGAATATGGATCCAGAGAAGGTGAGGGAAATCATAGAATGGCCTTCTCGAAGAAGCGTGTTTGAAGTAAGAATTTTTCATGGGTTGGCAAGTTTTTACAGGAAATTCATCAAGAATTTCAGCAGTATTTGTGCACCCATACTGGACACCATAAAGAAAGAGCATACATCTTTTAATTGTACAGAAGAGGCTGAGAAGGGATTTAGAGTGTTGAAAAAAAATTTAATAGAACAACCTGTTTTAGTTCTACCAGATTTTAAGAAGAGTTTTCAAGTCAAATGTGATGCAAGTGGAGTAGCCATTGGCACAGTTTTAAGTCAAGACAATAAGATTTTTGCTTATTTTAGTGAGAAGTTGAATGATGTTAAGAGGAATTATTTCACATATGACAAGGAATTTGATGTTGTGATTCAAGCTTTGAAAAAATGGAGACATTATCTTATCCCGAAAGAGTTTTTTATATATATTGATAATCAAGCGTTGTATTTTATAACCAGACAAGAGAAATTGAACCAAAGACGTGACAAATGAGTAGAATTCATGAAGAATTTTACTTTTGTTATCAATCATATTTGTGGAAGCGCTAAAAAATTTGCAGATGCTTTGAGCAGGAGATGTTTGATATTGCAGGAATTCCAAGTGGAGACTTTAGTATTTGAACACTTGAAGGAGACGTATCAAGAAGACCTAAATTTCAAAGAAGCTTATGAAGCATGTGAGAACCCTTTTCTAAGTGAAAGAAATCATTGGATGGAATATCTGATCCAAGACGAATTTTTATTCAAGGGAATTCGGTTATGTATCTCGAAATGCTCAATAAGGGATAACTTGCTAAAGGAGAAACATAATAGAGGATTGGTTGGACACTTTGGCCATGACAAGAAATATGCATAGTTGAGTTTTTCATATTATTGTCCAGGCATGAGGTATGATGTGAAAAATTTCGTGGACATATGAAGAATGTGCCAATATGCTAAGGGAAAGCAACAGATCACTGGATTGTATCTGTTAGTGCTAGAAGTTTCGCCTAGACTACTATAGGGTCAAGCCTAGCACATCTTCAGTTATTGCAATGATTTTAAAAATAAGGATGTGTTTTGGGTTTTGAAAAAAAAAAGTGGATCAAGTAAAGTGAAAGAGAAAGAATAAAGGAATAAGCTAAATGCAGATCAATGAATCACCATTGGGCATGGAGTCAAGTAAACACTATGTTATATTGAAGGCTAGTGAATTGCATGTTAGATAAAAGACTTATATGATGATGGATAGAAGAATGGAGAGTGTGATAAATAGTAGAACATCCACCAAATAGAGATTCTCTCTGCAAAATGTAATTGATAGGTACTTGAACAAAGCACACAAACAACAGAAAGATCACAACAAATCTTGCTACTCAAGAATCTATTGTTTATGGACAGTCATTGATTCTCAATGGTTGTAACTCATTCAAGCAAGAGGGAAAAAACAGAATGGGAAACGAAGAAATCACAATCTGATAACACAACTCACAGGGATGTTTAATGTCAGAAATGAATGCTTAATAAAACTGCCCATAGGCTTACAATGCTCATACACAAGCCGATTAATCAAATTCTTCTCAAGCTTTACCCTCACAGGCCTCTCCCTTGGTTGTCCATTATCGAAAAATAGCTTAAATAGTCGAGTCCCCATAAACAGACTCTTGTTATCTCCCTCTAAACAATCATCACAATGAACTAAGAATAGAAACAATCTATGATATCTTGCAAAAACTCTAGGACAACTGAAATTAAATTCCTTGCAATCTGTGATCTGGAGTCATCTCGCCAGTTACTCTGCCACCTTAAAATATGAGATATGTAATTAAGTGTTTGAATACTCATCTACTTAGAAAAATGAATCAGATCTCTGGAAATTAGGATTTGCTGCCAATATGCTAGAATGTCGGTTTCATTAGCTAATTTTGATGCTCTTTTGATTTATTTGCCTAAAAATATGGGATGGTCCATCATCTATTGCTTCAAACTTTGGATATGATTATTTCTAACTAATCATTCTCCTAGAAATATTGAACTAATCCTGAAGATGTTGGATAGAACCCACCGAATCTAGAAATTATTCTTTAATAGTCTGTTATAGAAGCATTATCAAATCTGGAGATATGGAACTAATTTGATCGACTGTTGATTTGATGGGTTTAAATCTAGAAGAGATTATGATACCCTACCATCAAATGTTCCATCACTAAATATCGAGAAAACACTACCCGATTTTTCCTTCTGAGCAATCTTGAAATGAAAAGATTTGTTTGCTCTGTATGTCCATGAATTTATGGAAATCTCCCTTTGACTAATAACTCAAAATCAAACTGAATCCAAAATATATGAAGTCTCTGCAATCCAATTCCAAACTCCAGTCGAGCTTTGCTTCTTTGTAGCTCATACAATAGCTTCATCCATTACAAAAAGAGGTCGCACTACTGTCCAGTCCTCTAGTGTGTCTGCATATGGTGTTGGAACATCTTGTGGAGATAAGCGCATAATGGGTGAATCTAAATAGTCCTAGAATTTCTCAATAATTGCAACCCTGAGACTAGCTCCAATGTCACTAGTGTGCATGCCCTTTTCAACGATCAACACTCTATGTGTCTTTTTATTGAATTCCCAATTGTGTTCAAGTCAAATAGCTTCAAAGAGAAGACGTCAATTATATCTGGATCTACTGTGCACACTCTTCCTTTATATATACGTGTTGGTAGAAAATGACCTGAGCTATGTTCATTGACATTTGGCAAACTATGGCCTCCTTTCAACACCTAGATTAAGTCACCAATATCAATGCCATCATATGATTAATGTCCATGTTTCCTCGCGACTTCTTTCTAGCATCGAGTAGCACTTTGGTATTTAGAATGCCAACAACGTTAAGTACATTTTTTTAATTGTTGCGTTGGTTTTATATGAAGATTGATCGCATAACCAAATCAAAATATCCTTGCTCCTAAAGACATACTCTGCATGGATTAACTCTATCTTGACTATAGTCCCGACCTTATGAGTGAATCTCATTATTTTCCCATAGGCTCCTCTTTGTGGCTTGGCGCTTGGGGGCTAGGCTCATGTTGACTCGTGGCTTGTGTGTTGTGTGGCAGGTTGCATGTAACTAGAGCTTGGGGCGTTGGACCTGGAGTTTGTCCTTCAGAACCACAATTTGATAAAATATAACAACTTTGCATAAGGCCGAGAGCCAACTAAAAAGACCCAAAGTTTGTTAATAAAAGAAGCCTTAAACCAAAATTGGCTTAATCAAATCAAACATATCTCAATCAATAATCTAGTGTCATTGATTTGTTAGACCAACACGAACATTGCCACAATATATCAAATCATAAGCCATCTAGATATGGCCCGAAGAATTTAAGGAGTTTTTTGGGAATTGAGATGATGTTTTATGATGGGGCTGCAAGAATATCACTATATCAGTAGCGTGTTTGTCGCAACCAAAAGTCGAAAATTTAAAACTGTAAATTGAATACTAACACTAGCTCCTTCTGGGGATGATTTTCTCCCCGTGAGGCATTAAGAACAAGCAGACCACTGTGCCTTTTCCTCTGTGCATCTGTGCAATGCAGCCTAAAAACTTTTTTTTTTGAAAATGTTCACATTCTGTTGTGTTGTGCCTAGTCCATTGGGTTATGGAGTCCGTCAATAACATTTCAAATCATGCCCAAACTTCTGCAACTTATTCAAACTCTAACAAAATGTTGAAACTAAACTTTCTGTTGCAAACTATCAGATTGACAAGAATCTTCATGCCCGATGGAGAGATTATTTCTCTTATTTATTCCTTAAGGATGCATTATAAGAAGGAAAGCGCAGGATTAGGAAAACCAGGAATAGTTGAAAAATTGAGAGGTGCAAACCTCTGAGATAAGATAGCCTCCATGGCCATCCTGTATCTTCAACCAGTGGAGTCTCTTATGAATCTCGGAACAATGGAGTCACCAGTTTCACATGATTTCACATGATTAGCATGATATAATCAAAGGAAAACTATAGAATAGAAGGCATAAATATAATAACAGAGTAGACGAAAGGATAAGAGAGGTGAATTTTGAAATTGGAGATCAATTTTTAGCACAGATGAGAAAGGAGAGATTTCCAAAAGGGAAATATAACAAGATGAAGATGAAAAAGATAGGACCATGTAAGATCCTCAGAAAATTTGATACAAATGATTATGAGATTGAATTTCCAGAGGACATTTGAATATCACCAATATTCAATGTAGTAGACTTATATTGTTACAGGATGAATGATACAGAAGGGACATGTAGTGTACCTTTTAACTACCGAGGTTTTCAAACCTCTCAGTTACCATTCTATACATGGAATTTTTTACATAATTCGTACAGACATTATAAGCACATGCATTTAACACAATTAAACACACTTAAATCTCAGAGTAAAATACATAAGTTACTGCTACAACTAAACAAGCCATAGAATTCAACAGTAATTCATTTACACAGCAGAAAACATGATACATAACAGCTGAATCATGCAAAACATGATCAAGCATAATTCAGATACTTATCTTTATCAATGGTGGAATCCACCAACCAAATGCAGGCCTTCCATGAACCTCCCAGCCGTAGACCGCACTGCTCCTCAACTCAATAGTGGGTCACCCCCGAGCTGGTATTGAGCTCCACCCCAGGGCAAGGAATCCAGACTCAGACTAAGGTTACAGGGAATTCAGTCACACACAACCACCAGGAAGAACGCTCTCCAAGAATCTCCCACACTCACTGCCCACAAACCCTCATTCCCCACATGCCTATTCCACCCCAGGAGAGTGCACCTTCTCTGTCACCTAGACCGTCCTTCGGCTGCCAGTCTCCCTTACCTTGGGTTACAGGAACAGACCGGACCAAAAGTCTCCGGGTTCTATGGCAGATACAGGGTTCCTTCCAAGAGCTCTCTCCTTCCTCTGCGCACTCTCTCACCTGGAGGGAGTCACTCACAGGCCAATACGCCTCATGCAGTCCAGTACTGTGTGGTCACAACAACCCACGAGGAAAACAGACACAAGCTTTCCCAAACTGGTTTAGCAGTCATAGGATGATCTCACGGTCCTGATTTCGGAACAGGGACTCCACGCACAGGCTAGCTCAGCTTCCCCTAATAATAAGATACTTCCACTCAAATTCAGCACAGGCTTCCCGTTCAGGGAATGTGCACATGGGTTTTCTCAGAGACAGACACAGACTCCACATCTCTGGACAGGCGTGTACACGAATTCTTCGGGACAGACACGGGCTTTCTTTTCTGTATCAGAATTACATGAGGGTCTCTTACAGATTGGCTTCCCTTGATCACCCTCAGGACAGTCGGATCGAATGGATGAGAGCCCCCCTCACATCTTACTTCGTCTTTTTTATTTGCATGCACCAGGGTTGACACTTGTCACCCTGGGAACTGCATGCGTTCCACAGCGTCCATCCCCTTTGCACGTTCCCTCCCTTGCCAGGAACTTAGGATAAAATAATATGCACATGGCTCTTTTTGGAAAT
>SNQJ01S0006159.1:38613-69770 GCA_010110895.2 Picea sitchensis | reverse complement strand
GTACCTTCAATGAAGTTTCCCTACCTCAACGGGTCTGCTGACCTCCCAGTCAATGGGTCTTCATCTCTTTGAGTTGGAGCAGCTCTTCGGGTTCCTACTAGAACCTCCACGCAACAAAACCACAAGCCTTGCGAGAACTAGCGGTGGCACAAGTTTCTCCCACATGGCCACCGACTATGACCACGAGCCTATCCAGAAGGCGTTTCGGAACTTCACGTACCGGGTGTTTAGATATGAGTTACCCTCGACTCTCTCTATCCCGGAAATCAGAAACAAGAGTGTAGCGCATGCTAGCTCTTCCTTTAACTTCCACCAGCCTGACCTCCTTCTCACAGGATCGTTCGATTCCACTCCTTCATGAGCCGAATTAGCTCTTTGGATTCCCTCGGGAATCACTGCTGCAAAAACCCGATCCACAGGTCCTTTCCTTCACCCTCATGGCTTCTGCACCTAACCGTGGTTATCCCCGACTCTCTATCGGGGTTCAGGGTTTCACGGTTCTCGTTGTCGAGAACTCCTCGTCTCTCCAATCCCCGATTTCCGATGTACTCCTTCTGTGCTAGCCCTCTGGGCTGTACCCTCACCATACGACCAACTTCCGTATGACCGCAGTCAACTTCCCATCGGGGTTTTGGGTTCTAATTCCCAATGAGTTCTTCGTGCACTAGCCCTCCTGGCTAAGCTCCCACCATATGACCACTGCCCATGACCGTGATCAATCCTCCTATCGGGGTTTCGGGTTTTGTGATGTCACGATGCACATGTATTCGCAACCCCCGATCCTCCGATCCCTGATGTGCTTTTACACTAGCTAGCCCTCCTGGCTCAGCCCCTGGTCCACATGACCATCCCTCGTAATCACTACCTTACCCTGTCGGGGTTTCATTGTCTCTGATGTCGAGAGTTCCTTTTCTCTCCAGCTCCCAATCTCTGATGGAACAAATTTCCGATGTGCCCCTTTTTCCTCAGCTCTAGCCCTTCCCTGCTATACCATGGTCCACGTGACCAGTACCCATGACCACTACCTTATTCCGTCGGGGCTATGGGGTTTCCAATGTCAATGTGCACGCACCCTTCTGACTCGCGATCCTCCGATGGGTCCCGGTCGTTGACCTGTCAACGGTCCTTTCACCTGTCGCTAAAATCTACCACCTGTCCTCCTGACAGTCGGTGTGGCCCCATGCTCCTAGGCCTTATCGGGAAATCGCATATCGTGATTTTCCATTGCACGAAACCTTTGCTTCCGAGATCTCCGATATCCCGATTCCCGATATGTCGACGCGCCTTTTTCTTTAACCCTTCGTTGTTAAGCCCAGGTCCATGTGACCTCTACCTTGTGACCATAATCAAACCGCTCATCGGGGTTTCGGGGTTCGAAGTTTCACAACGCATGGACTCCTTGTCCCCGCGATTCCCGATTTCCCGAATCCCGATTTCCAATGGATGACTCTTCTATCGAGACTTTCCCGATTGTCTGGATTACTACCACGCGTCTACAACGAATGGACGATCCTGATCTTGTCGGTAAATCGGGGATCGCGATTCCGAGTGACAAGAGTTCTGTGTACTCAAAAACTCCGATATGCCGAACCCCGACTCCTCGGGATCCTCTGACACGCGTCCTCAAAATGAACGGTTCAGATCTTTTCGCCATTTCGAGACCTGCAAGTCCCGATGCTTGGTGTCTCGGATCTCCAGAATGGACAATCGCGTGACACGTGCCTCTCCTCAGACGGAGGGTCCAGATTCTGTGTCGGGGTTTCTAGTGTGGATTTCCCCGATGCCTTGTCCACGGGAATGTCGATTTCCCGATGGTCGATTCCGCGATGGCTGTCGGGACTTCTCCCCTCGCTCTCGAGGCTTATCTCCCTCGTGGTTTCTGCCGATCTGACGGCTGTCGGGACTATGATCTAAGATCTGACGGCTCAGGTCATTTTCTCCTACGCGCTCCTCCTCCAGAGACTAAACTCTATGCGTCTCCTCCCAATCCAATGGCTGACGAGATTTTCGAGTGAGATCCGACGACTGTTGGCCTCCTCCTTCTGTAGGCTTCTCTTTAGCTCCTCCTGGATGTAGATTCCTCAATGGTCCATATCTGTTCTCCTGTCGATCGAATGGCTGTCGCTGCTCCTCCTGAGCTTCTTGCGTTTTCTTCCTGCCTTTGGATAATTTCCAAGGTTCCAAAGGCCTCGACCTTTGCTTCGTTTCTCCCTGCGATCCCCTCAACTTCGATCCTCATCGCGCGTATGAAACGTTTTCCTTCCTGAGCTTTGCTTCTCTTTTCGAACCCTCGAAGGATTCTATGAATCCTGCGCCTCTGCAGTGTCTTTACGCACCAAAGTGCTACCTCTTCTGATCTTTGGCTAACACTCAGACCCCTAAGGGATTTGACATCTCTCCTCCCACAGATGGAGAATTTTCAGATTCCTTCCTGGCTCTCTGTTTGCTCAAGCAAACTCCTTGCTGAGACTTCTGGGTATTCAACAACCCAGTAAAGGTCCCTTAGTGGACTCTTCTTTCAAATGGCAGAACTCAAGAGAGTTCTCTTCACTTCTGTGCCTGCTTGCACACTGACTCGATGCCCTCCTGGCGGAGTATCTTCTCCCAGAACACCCAACGGTTTTGTCTCTTTTATCTTGTGCCTCTATGCACCTTCTTAATGCCCACCTGGCAGAGCTCTCACAGAATCCTCAGTGATTCTGTTTCTTTTGAACTCACAGCAGAGTTCCTTCCTCCATCCACTCCTTGCACTGGCTCAATGCCCACCTAGCAGAGCTTCACAGAACTCCTTAGAGATTATGTCTGCAACTGTGTTTCTCATGCGCAGCCTTCCCTCCTGAGGTGTTCAGCAACCTCAAGGTCTACTCCCTTTGAGTTGTTGATTTCAGTTGTGTGCCCACCTGGAACGTCTTTGTCTCAATCTGCAGAGTTCAGATATGCAACTTATATGCATGGCTATCAGAACCCGCAATGTTCTGTCACACCCTCCTGGTATGAAGCCTCAAAGACCTCTCAAGCCTGAAACCAAATAAACTCCTACAAATGCACAACTACATCTACAGCATAAATTCACAGCATAAAATAGAACACACCAAGACATTCATTCAACACAGAAATTCATGCAGGTAAAATTGCTTATGTTTGTATTAATAAAATGCCTCTTTACAAAGGTGTTCCTGAGCTCAGACTTTAACAGAGTCTCAGCTCCTTCTCTCCTCTGCTCTCTACATGCAGACTCTCTCCCTGTGGACTTATGCCACACTGGCTGCGGTCTCATAACGCCGCTATACCTTCTGAGCTTAAAAAGTCGTCTAGCAACTCCTTAACACTTTAGAGCAAACCAGGGTCCGAAATTGGCCTTCCAGACCCAATTTCCCTTGCATTCTTGGTCCAAAGACCACTCCACTGGCCCATCTAGGCTCAGTGTTGAAACCTTCGCTCTGATACCATTCTGTACTGTACCTTTTCACTACCGAGGTTTTCAAACCTCTCAATTACCATTCTATACATGGATTTTTTTACATAATTCGTACAGAGATTATAAGCACATGCATTTAACACAATTAAACACACTTAAATCTCAGAGTAAAATACATAAGTTACTGCTACAATTAAACAAGACATAGCATTCAACAGTAATTCATTTACACAGCAGAAAACATGATACATAACAGCTCAGTCATGCAAAACATGATCAAGCATAATTCAGATACTTATCTTTATCAATGGTGGAATCCACCAACCAAATGCAGGCCTTCCATGAACCTCCCAGTCGTAGACTACACTGCTCCTCAACTCAACAGTGGGTCACCCCTGAGCTAGGACTAAGCTCCACCCCAGGGCAAGGAATATAGACTCAGGCTAAGGTTACAGGGAATTTAGTCACACACAACCACCAGGAAGAAAGCTCTCCAAGAATCTCCCACGCTCACTACCCACAGACCCTCATTCCCCACATGCCTATTCCACCCTAGGAGAGTGCACCTTCTCTGTCACCTGGACTGTCCTTCTGCTGCCAGTCTCCCTTACCTTGGGTTACAGGAACAGACCGAACCGGAAGTCTCCGGGTCCTGTGGCAGCTACAGGGTTCCTTCCAATAGCTCTCTCCTTCCTCTGCGCACTCTCTCACCTAGAGGGAGTCGCTCACAGGCCAACAAGCCTCACGCAGTCTAGTACTACGTGGTCACAACAACCCACGGGGAAAACAGACACAAGCTTTCCCAAACCGGTTCAACAATCACAGGATGATCTCACGATCCTGATTTCGGAACAGGGATTCCACGCACAGGCTAGATCAGCTTCCCCGAATAACAAGATACTTCCACTCAAATTCAGCACAGGCTTACTGTTCAGGGAATTCGCACACAGGTTTTCTCAGAGACAGACACAGACTCCACAGCTCTGGACAGGGGTGTACATAGATTCTTCGGGACAGACACAGGCTTTCTTTTCTGTATCAGAATTACACAAGGGTCTATTACAGACTGGCTTCCCTTGATCACCCTCAGTACAGTCAGATCGAATGGATGAGAGCCCCCCTCACGACTTACTTCGTCTATTTTATTTGCATGCACCAGGGTTGACACTTATCACCCTGGGAACTGCATGCGTTCCACAGCCTGCATCCCCTTTGGACGTTCCCTCCCTTGCCAGGAACTTAGGATAAAATAATATGCACATGGATCTTTTTGGAAATAATATTAAAATATTATTCCAGGCCTAAGCCCCCTAGGCTCATCACTCATCCCCTTTCCCACCTTCCAGCCCCTAGTTCCTTGCCCACTCTGTTGACGCTCAGTCCCCCTTCACTCATTCATCATGGTCGGTCTGCACTTGGCGGTGTTTATACTTTATTAATCGATCTGCATACATACAAGTACAACAACAGGCTCCTGGCCTTCAACACTTAGGCTCCCTGGCCTAACAAACACATAATCCTACCAGCTTATACCAAACTTGTCTCACCATCCTATAAAACATGTTTACAATTCATTTCATATATCAAGTTTATTAAGGGCTCGGCCTTGGGGACATTATAGGACAGATGACTAGGAGGAGATTCAATGGAAGTGAAAGATGCCCATAATAGAGAAGCCACAGATATAGAAGATTTTAAATCAGAGGATTGCTAAAATTACCAGGAGAAAATTTTATTATCAGTATCTGGTTAAGTGGAAATATCATCTGGCAGAAGATGCCAGTTGGATAATTGAAAATGATATCCAATAGCATGGAAAGAGAGTGCAGGAGCTCATGGACAGGATTCCATGAATATTTTTGTCCAGAGGAGTATGATGCAGGAGCATCGCCATCAACATTCAATGATGTCAAGTGGAGGACAAATCAGCATCCATTGTGCACATTCAAAATTGGTTTTGATCCCAAGGAGAGTGTGTCACTTTAATGTTTTGAAATTATTGTAATTAAAGGCCCCTAAGATTTTGCGGCATGAGCCATTGTAATCAATCCAGGATATTTTAATTTCTTTAATGCCTTAAGGATTGTGCAGATCTTGAGCATCGAGTCATATATGGGTTGTAATTATTCATTTATTGTAATAAATCTTAGTGGTAGAATTCTTTAATTATGATGTGAAAGCACTAGAGTAGTAGAAAGGAAGAATCTTGAAGCCCCTCCATGTATAAATGTAGGTAATATAAGCCTAGAAGAGGTTGTTGGAGATTATTGTAATTGTTATTGAAGCTTACTATGAGTGCTTCCAAAGAGAGTAGTTGAGAGCTATAAGAAATCTTGTAAATGTTTTATTGAAGGAATATAATAAAGGAGAATTGCTTCCAATGTTTGAGTTTTCTTATCTTTGAGTTATTTGGGTAATGTTATGTTATTTATTTTCTGTGTTTATATGCTTTTGTGTGTATTTCATCGTTAAATGAATGAACCTTTGATGTTCTATAAGTTTAAATTGTTTCTCTTCTGAAATCATGGTGCAAGGAGTGCATAGTGGCCACGTAAGGAGTGTTAAGGCGGAGTAGTTTTCAGACTCGATAGCTCAGGAGAGATAGAGTAAATTTCATAGAGTGAGTGCAAGGAGTGTGCATATACTCATTGAGTATAAAAGAGAGAAGAAGACATGTGCAAGGTGTGCATAGGGCTAACACTTAGAGAAGTGTTGAAAGAGTCTCAAGGTGAGAAAGCACAAGGAGTGCGCAGGAGATTTTCTAAGTCTTAAGCTCAAGAGAAGTAGCGCAAGACATGCACTAGAGCCTAAGTCTTTTAAAGTTGACAAAGCTTAGGAAGGAAAGCTAGATTCATCTCTCAAAAGAAAGAATCCCATTTGGTTTGGACGATGAGTGGGAGAGATCCATTCAAAAGAAGTTAGAGTTCTTCACAACCGTTGGATATGGAGAAGGTCTGTGGGTGTTAACCCTTAGAGTCCTTCGGACTTCACGAATTCGAAAATTCTAGGGTGTGTATTTTGGAGGAGACATGTTTCCCGAAGTCCCGGAGCCCAAATTTAATTTGGATCGTTAGTAGGCGAGGATATGTGTCCGCATATCAAGTGTGGTTCGAAAGCCCGGTTTTCCGGAAGATTCAAGGTGTCGTTGCAGAGAACGAGAAATTTTCAAAGCTCTGAAGCCTGGAGAAGATCCTGATCGTTGGAGTCAAGTCCATGTGTTGGAATATTTCTAGTGATTCAGAAATCCGACAGTTCAGGAGAACGAAGGTGTAAAGTGTTTTAGCTCGATAAATCGTGAAGGCCTGAAGGCCAGAGTAGATCTCGACCATCTGTTGCAAGGGACACGTGGACCATTGATTAATACCCCTTTTTCAAGTTATCCAGTTCTACACTCCGGAAGATTTGAGGTGTTGTGTTTTGAAAATCTCTGAATCTTGGAGCATGGAGCAAGCATCAACCATTGATTTGAGGTAAGTGTCAGTTGTCTAATCTACTAGTTTGGAGTTCACGCATTCGAAAGAATCACATGTTGGAGCGGGTAAACTGCCCAAAGTCCAGAATCCCAAAGTCTCTATGAGACATAGATATATTACCTAAGAGGTAGTAGGAGAACTTGGAGAGATCCCGGGTTGTTGTTATTGGAACTCTTTAATCCAAGAGCTCCAAAATGTCAGAGTTCTTGCGGGTTAAGAGCTTAGCCCATGGTTTTGGCCTGAGGTCATGTGGATTTCTCTACTTAGGTAAATAGACCCTCGCGAACGCATATTTTCACTCAGGGAAAAGATATAAGGGCAGTGGTATATGATTTTGAGGGTTCATAAGGAACCTAAGAGATAATTCAACTCCAAATACAATCGATCCTTAGACCGGGAGGTCATGTGAGCCCTGAAGGTGGTGGGGGTTTTCATCAACATGGAACTCCTTTGACCAATCTGGAAACATTAAAATTGGTGTTGTCACCCTTTTCTCCTTCAATATTTCCAAACTTTGTTGGCACTCATCATTCCACTAATATTTGATATCCTTTAAAAATTTCTCCATGGGTGCATTAATATTTTCATTTCTCCTTATGAACTTCCTATAGTAGCCTATATGAACAAGTGTATATTTTAATTGGTTCATTGACTTAGGTGGTGATAAATTAACAATGACAACAATCTTCACAGGATCAACCAAAAGACCATGTTTACACAACACATGCCCTAGAAAAATTCCAAATGGTGAGTTTAATATGTATTTATTAATATTCAAAGAGATTTGACACTTTATACACCCATTTAGCATCAATATTAACAATCTAACATGATCCTTCAATAAGATAAATATTTTCCAATCATCTAAGTAAACCTCCAAAAACTTATGTATGAAATCCTTAAATGTCGCTACCACTACCCTTGAAATAATAGCAGGGGCATTCTTCAACCCAAATGGAATCACTGTGTACTAATATGACCCCCATTATATGGAAAATGTAGTCTTATGATGATCCTCTGGTGTTATTCTGATATGGTGATACCCTGAAAATTCCATCAGTGAATGAATATGCTTCTTGTCCTCCTACATTCTCCAATACCTCATCTATAAATGGAGTAGGGAAGGGATCATGCAGACAAGAATCATTCAAGCTCATCAAGTCTACACAGATCCTTATTCCCCCTTACTTCTTCTCTTGAACTACCATAGGGATAATCCACTGAGATTCTTGAATGGGTTCTATTACACCATCCTCTAACATTTTATCAATATATACCTTTACTTGGTGCTTATACATTAGATCCATCATGTAGGGTCTATGTATTATTGGTCTAGCATTTGGTCTCAATTAGGGGATTTTCATCTCTCCAAGTTCTCCTACTACCTCTTTGATCTCTGAAAATGTCATTGGAAACAAATCACTATACTCGTGCAATAACTCTGTTATTCTTTCCACTGTCTGTTTATCCCAATAGTCACCAATACTTGCAATCTTTGGATTCTCTTCTATTCTAATGTTTACCTTCTTTTATCTTCAGTGGTGTAGAAAATTATTCTAACTCTAACTATGGACCTTATACTTACCTTTCCCCTTAAACTTCTATTATCTTAATATTGCGCAGGTTTTCTTCTGTTGGGTCATCTTCTGCGACGTGGTAACAGTGTAACAAATGTCTGACTGTCTGTCGATTCTGATTCTGATAGGCTATGACAATTTCAACTTCAGGTTCTTAAAAGATCCTCTCTTTTACCAGCTTCAGTGTTGTATCTATCTATGGGTTCTCATGTTCAAATGAAAAGGTGATCACAAAGTTTTGTTGCAACTCTTCCCAATTTGCAGTTCCTCTTCGTAGTTATAGTTTTGTATACCAATTTATTTGAACTCCTTCCAATGTATGAATAAAGTGATGTGGAAAATAATCTCATGGTACTGATATCCATTGGTTTATACATCTTTCTATATGTTCTTTGGGTTGTCCTAATCCATAATATTTCTCCATATATTTCTTCTCTTGTTCTGTGCCAAATCTGATGCGTAGTAATCTTTTTCATTGATACTAATTCAGAATCTTGTCTTTATGAGTACCCCACCAACGTGCAGGTGTAGCTTTCAAGGAAATGTCTAAAACTGGTAACCTCTCAATTTCAAAAAATTCTAATTCAAACTTTGTTAAAACTTCTTCTAAATCATTACAACCATAAAAAGTTGGAGGTTCTCTTACCTCTATTCCAACTCATCTTAGTGCACGCGTCATTATTGCACATACTCTAGTAGATATCTCATGTAAGCAATGCTGTCAATTATCCATCCCTGTGTCCAAATATGAAGCACAAGAACTAATGCTTCTCCAGCTAAGCATTCCATCTGTTGTTGGGTTAATGTAATATTCCTTGCATGCGGTAGTTCTATACAACTGGTTTATCTCTTCTATGATGACATTCTTTGTCGTAGGTTCAACATATCTTTCACCTTTTGAAGGATCCAATGGTGCAATGACTCTATATTATCTTGATTCAAAGATCATTTTCCTGGCGTTCAATTTGATGATAGCTTGATTGTCAAATTCCCAATCCAATCCCAACAATGTTGGATAAGGTTTAGTATTATCTATTATATCAATCACTTCAAAATATTCCATAGTGTGCACATCATCTAAATCCATTCATATGTATTTCAATATGCCAATTGGTATCAATTTATGTTGATTTTCTAGCTTCAACTGAATAGGTGAATACCCCAGTGTAGGTTCCCCCATAGCTTCCCATGTCTTCTTAGGAAGAACATTTACTTCAGACCCCAAATCTAATATGATGTCACGTATGTTAAAATATCCAATATTTTCATTCAATCTGAACTCCCTATTTTTGCTTGTCTTTCTACGAACATGATTTACATTCTTTTGTTTCAATTGTATCTCTTCTCCATAATTACATTTTTCTAACAGCCCTTGTAACATTTGTATATATGATTTATCATTCAACAACTTCAAACAAGACCCCAAAAAGTGTCTTAGATTACTTACTTGTTCTGAAGACTGATCTATGTTGGTATCATCAAATAGATGAGCCATATCATATACTGGTACATCATCTCTTGGCTTTGTACTTGAAGTAGAAGAAATATTCTCCTTCAAAATCTATCATCTAGCCTCCTTGAATGTCTCATTTTCTTTCTGCGCATAAAAATGTTGTTGAGGTACTGTATTGACCCACTGTTGTTGGTGTTGAAATTTTGGTATGCTCGTTTAACCATAGACAATGTCACATCATTTTCACCCAACCATAATCTCAAGGCCACCCCTGAGCATCCTAACCTTTACTTATAATAATTATGGCAAACCTACTCCAGAACCAACAAATAAACCCTAGTTGCTAACTCAAGACAAGTAGAGCGCTCCTTCTCCAAGGGTAGTGAAAAACAGAGAGAGAGTCCCCATATCCATAGAACAATTACCATACACAACTACAGTAGTTGTAGTTTCACTACTTGCACCATACTTAGCAACAATATCACCAAGAATATCACCAAGAACCACCAAGAGAATCACCAAGAGAGAGACCAAGAGAAAGGGATGACCATGCACCCTTATTCCTCCTTGTAGCTGCAACTATAGCTCTCCACAAGACTTGCACACTTACTGGCTATCCAAATGAGCTAAAACGTCCTCTACTTATATTAAATTGTCTAGTGACTTTTTTCACTGGCCCGACCTGACTTTATGGTAATTATATTTTTAGTTTATCTTTTTCCTGTGGAGCCGAATTGTATTTCTGGAAGATAATACTCTAATATTATTATTATTTTAGGCTAACATGTCTTCTAGGGTTTCCACACATCTGGTTAATGGTTCATTTTCTTCCGGAATATTCTATTCTAAGTCAAAGTTTACACGTGGAGGTTAATACCTCCCGTAGCTACCAAAAAATCAACACCCCCTCTTAGATAGGGAGGTATTTACTAAGATTTTTTGTATGTAGTAGTCTGAAACACATCCATCCATCTCACATGGCATGTGAAAGACTCACATGGTATTTCATACTAGTCTACATGTAACATCACCATATCCACACAAGATATCCATAGTGCAACATGACTTCACCCCATGCATCCAAGGTTTGTGTATAGCTCTCAATAGCTACAACATGTCCCCATGACATCCACTACCCTGCAATGCATCAGCACCTGATCATGTGCACCCTCGATCTCAGTTCCAACCCCTTTTCATGCTGGGTGAGATCCACCAGACTCAGTGCCAACCCTTTTTAATGTTGGATGAGACACACCAGACTCAGTGCCAACCCTTTTTCATGTTGGATGAGATTTTTCCATTTTTTCTCAGTGCCAACCCTTTTTCATGCTGGATGCCAACCAGTCACTCCCTCTAAAGAGGGACCATGCCAAGCTTGTCCCTGAAGTACTCGAACTTCATCCTTGACAAAGACTTTGTAAACACGTCTGCAACCTCATCCTATGTAGTCACAAAATTGGAGCCTCACTGGTCCCTTATGTACTATATCCTTGATATAGTAGTATCTGATCTTGATATGATTTGACCTGTCATGGAACATTGGGTTCTATGAAAAATTCATGAAACTCTAGTTGTCACACCAAATGCAGTTCATCTCCAATCCGAGACCAAATAACCAGACAACATCTTTTGAATCCACACTACTTCTCTGCTCATTGCACATGTTGTCGCATACTTAGCTTCAGTCGTACTGAACACCACACATGACTGCTTCTTTCATCCAACAAAGACTCTTGCTCCTTAATTTTTTACCCAACCCCATCTGGAACTCAACATCAGGCTGCCTCTCGAGTAGTAATTATCAACTGGATATTCAATCTATTGACTTCGTCACTTGTCCTCCGAAAAAATTCTCGCCATTCTCTTCTTGTAGGTATTACCTACAAGTCAAATTTAGTCCAATAGTCAACAACATTCCATAATCATGAAATTAATCAAGGCATAAATAAATAACAATAAGTATGATGACATAGTAGTCATATTCATGAAACCACACATAAGGTTTTATTATCTTTGACCACACCTCTGCTCAACACTCATCCACATACCAATACATGTGGGAACTATCTAGATTCCTTCCATATCTACCAGAACATACTATAAGGAGTGTGCTACTCCAAGAATGTTAACAAAGAGGTTTCATCCTAGACAGGATCCATCATGAGATGTTGTGTAGTGTTATAAGCTACATACTTATAACATCACATGCTAAACATGAGCCTACTGTTAAAAAAAAACTGGGTCACACCATAAGTAAAAAATATGACAATGAATCAATCATAGTTAATCCTGTCTCTGAGAATTAGATCATGCACTATTATGTCGAAAGGTATTCATTTATTCTTCATTGTATGGTCCAACTAGATCCCTCTAAGCCTTGAATCCTTCTGAGTTGGTACTTGGTGGGGTCGCCTGCCTCACCACTAGTGGAGCCATATGCTTCTCATGACATGGCTCATCAATGCTATATGGCTTTGCATTCTGTAAAGTGTCACGAGACCATGTTGGTATCTTCCTGGTTACTGCAATGATTCTGGGTAGGCCCTTTTGGATCTACTAACTCTTCCCAATGATATGAAGAGTGATCAACTGTACTAGAGGAATTTTTTCGATCATATTTGGAGACTTCTACTCCTTACAATCAATCTCCGTATGAAATACTATAAGTCTCGCAAAAGTACCCTTCTTTGTCTTCTTCTTCTTTGGTACATGGATGTATATAGTCGTGCATACAACTTCTTATCTGGATAGTTTGCTCCATGTCTCAAACTAGAGACCATCTAATATGTTGGCTCCTACAACAATCACTATAGCTTCCCTCAGAGTTATCACCTATGACCTGCCTAGAACAAGGACAACAAAGGGGAAAATAGTGGACAAGAATAATACTCTTATAATGAAAAAAAACAAGAATGAGAATAATAATCATAGTAGCTCCTTCTCAGAGCTATTGCTTGTGACCTTCCTGGAATAAGAGAAAAAATAAAAATAGAATAATAGGAAAAACACTCTTCTAGTGTTGTGATCAATCATTCTTCCATGGTATCCTCCGTGGAATTTATAAAATAACCAACATGACTTGCCCAGAATAAAAACAAGAAGTATCTCCTAGAGGAGATGTTATTTCATCTTGCAAATAAGTACAATAAGTATTTATATCAATAGTACTTACATGTTGCCAATTATTCATTGTATCTAGCAGTAATAGAACCTTTCAAGGATTGTTGTCACAACTAGTATTGCAGCAATTATCAAACTTGATATGTACAAATTGGAAACTTATTAATTTAATCAATCAAACATGGAACCTGGAGTCTTATCATTAAGAATAGGTGCTTTTGATTTTCATCTGAGTATCCTTCACTCAAGATGAAAATTATTCTCTTCAACCTATCCTATGTACTTAAGACAATATACTTTCTTGACAGAAATCTGAGTTAGAGAATATAATACAAATAAACTCTAAAATATCAACCTTAATCAATCTAATAATTTGACTAAGTTATTTTCTAACTTCAACTTTGACCAGATATTAGTACGATAATCATAACTTCAATAGATCAAAAAATGCAACCTAGATGTTCATAATTCCATAACAACTAGACGCATATGAAAACAATCAAACCTGGAGTGTGTTGTTCCTCTGAATGTGTTGGATCTGAGATCCCTCTGGATCTACGATTGTAAGAGATCCCTTCTCTTGCAATCAAACTCAAAATAGTGATACAATTTAAATATATATAAGTACATACCTTTGGTAACATCAGCAGGTAGTGGCACCATCGAGTATTGGTGACAAACAATGATGAAACTTAAAAATTCAAAGATGCTCCAACTTGTAATATAAAGGTAGTTGGACATGTGCTAGGGTAAGGCGCACTAGGAAAACCAAATATTAGCCTCAATACTTCCCAAAAAATTTCACTACAACTGGTATTGGAACTAGTGCTGCCAATGGCACGAAGGAACTGACACTACAAACCTAGGGTTTTATGAGGAAACCCTAATTTTCAACTTCAAAAATTTGCAGATCTGATTCAGGGAATAGATGCACCCTACTTAGGTGAACTTCTTAGTGAGTTCAGTATGTGCTCAATGAGATTGAAAATGGGGGAATTTAAGGATCTTCCTTCGAGTGGTTTGACTGTTATGAAGGAAACCAACTCTGATTCCATGTTGAAATTTTGGTATGCTCGTTTAACCATAGACAATTTCACTTCAGTTTCACCCAACCATAGGCTCAAGGCCACCACTAAGCATCCTAACCTTTACTTAGAATAATTTTGGAAAGCCTACTCCAAAACCAATAGATAAACCCTAGCTGCTAACTCAAGACAAGTAGAGTGTTCCTTCTCCAACAGTAGTGCATAAGAGAGAGAGTTTCCATATCCACAGAAAAAGTACCATACACAACTGCAGTATCTGTAGCTACACTACTTGCACCATACTTAGCAAGAATATCTCCAAGAATATCACCAAAAGTTTCACCAAGAACCACCAAGAATATCACCAAAAGTTTCACCAAGAACCACCAAGAGAATCACCAAGAAAATCACCAAGAGAGAGACCAAGAGAAAGAGATGACCATGCGCCCTTATTACTCCTTGCAGTTGTGCATCTCTCCACAAAAATTGCACACTTACTGTCTATCCAATTGAGCTAAAATTTCCTCTACTTATATTAAATTGTCCAGTGAAGTTTTTGGCTGGGTCGACCTGACTTTCGGGTAATTATATTTTTTGTTTATCTTTTTCCAGTGGAGCTGAATTGTATTTCTGGAAGATAATATTCTAATTTTATTATTCTTCTAGGACGACTTTTCTTCTAGGGTTTCCACACATCTGTTTAATGGTTCATTTTCTTCCAAAATATTCTATTCTAAGTCAAAGGTTACACGTGGAGGTTAATACCTCTCGTAGCTACCAAAAAATCAATAGGTGGTATTGATTCTACTTTGATGCATATTCTCTTGTATTGGTTCCACCTAGAGTAACTATATTGACATTCTTCCCATCATCTTCTCTATTTTCTGCAGCAATCTACTGAACATTCTGGTTATTCAGGTTCTTCTTTTCTTGTATATTTATCATAAGTGTCAAAAATTCTTTTGTATTATCATTTGTTGCACGACAATACATACATGTCGTTGGTGGATGTGGACAGTCCCTTTCATAATTTCCAGGTTTCTGACAATTGTGACAGGTTACTAGTCCTCTACCTCCTCCAAATCCTCTTCCTCCACGACCTCCTCCTCTGAATCCTCCTTTGTTACCTTGATTGTTTGTGCGTGGTGTATTATATTGTGGTACCTAGTTATATTGTGGCTACACATTATTAATATGTAGTGGCGTTGTGAAATGTTTCACAGGTGGACCTCTCATAGGTTCAACCTGCATCCTATATGCATCTAAGGTCCTCTCCTTCATCATTTCCAAACTTCTTCTATCCTTGTATTCATGTCTTGCTGACTTGCAGAAATTGAAAAATGTACTCATAGGTACTGTTTGGTAATTTTTCATCATGGGACAATGATAGGGACCATTTCCATGTGTTCTACATATTTCACACTAAGGTCCTCCTGTGGGTAAGGGATTCAACATTCCTTCTCCCAAACATTTCCATGTGTTCTACATATTTCACCTCCTCTGGGTAAGGGATTCAACATTCCTTCTCCCAAATACTGCACAAATGTTGGGAACTCATTCTTATGATGTCCTTATGTTCTGTATAAAGTACACCAGACAACTTCTCTTTTCTCCATTCCTTTTTTCTGATTCAACTGAAATGTCATATTCATGAGATATTCTCTCATATCTTCTACAACTAGATTTCTATGATTATACTATTTTTCTTCCAATTGCAAGGCTACTTGTAGAGCCTCATCCCGAATCTAGAACTTTTGTTGCCTCAATGGATACTTAAGATGTGGAAATAATGAATTAGAAAATAGGTGCCTATGATGCATATTTGTGATAGGATAATTCAACTTACCTTTCAGTCTCTTGAAATTCTGATCAACTTTTGAAACTAATTCTCTTGGATTTTGTTTGATTTCTATCATCTCATTCATATACCAATCTTTTGAAATTGGTCACTCGAATTCATTGATTAATGCCTTCTTCACATCTGTGATGGTTGTAGGTTCTCCTTGTGGAATGTTTACTCTGAGGCCCACATACCAGTCTAGTGCATGGTCTCTAAATGTGATTGCAAGTTGTGCTACTTTTGTATATTCATATTTGATTTGCTTAGCTACCCAAATATTTTTACAAATAAATAAGTGCTTCTCTGGGTCCATCGACCCTTCTCCATGAAACTTTGGTAACCGAATAGTTGGATCTTGTCATGCCATTGTAAAATTTGTTGTACTTCCTATGCACAGTGTAGATAATTGAATATTGTTATCTCAACTCATACCTCCACTTGAATTTCCATTGGACCCTCATCCTACTAAAATCCTTCTTCTATTGATTTTTGGTTGCCTAAATGGTTCTTCTTCTTCAAATGTCTTAATTGCAAATGGGGTTGTGGGTTCCACACTAATTCAGATATGGAATGGAGAGCCTTCTTCTGCATTGGACCCTTGACCTCTAGTTTTCCTCTCATATGTGGCATGCAGGGTGTCCTCACTCTACACCCTAGCATAAATATCCTCTACCTCCTCTTCTTCACTAACCAAGACCTCTCGCTCAACTACTGCCCTCTTTTTCATATTGATATTATATTGGTAGGGTCTTCCACTGTGTGTCATTACCGCTCTTTCCATTCGTTCCTTGGTCTATTCCTCATCCATCATGATGGGGTCCATTGCTTCCTTCTTCTGACCTCTATCCAGGTACTTCTCCATATCTCAGATCATCCTTAGTGCTTCCCCTAGTTTCCCCGTGCGCATAGAGTGATTTAGTTGTTTGACTCCATTTTCATCACTCCTTTATCATGCAATAAAATATTGATCGGCATGTAAAGTGATCGAATATAAATTCCTCTTCGCCCCCTCAAAAACTCCTTCTATGCAGCAGTGTAATGCTTTGCAGTATCAACTGCAAACTCAGTAATAAATCCTACAACAATGTTGTCTAGCAAGAAATCCACTATGCACATGAATTTATTATCGACACTCTGTATCTGTGTAATATTTTCAATATTCCGATCTAATTTTCTTATCTGATTAGTTGGATTATTATCCTTCAGTCTCAGTATCCACTCATGTAGCAGCTCTAGAAAATAATAGAAAAATGCCACATGAAGATCAGTAAAAACATGCCTTTCCAAATATTGGCGCATAGTATACTTAGGGTTTCTATCATCCTTCTGCACAAACTTGAGCTCTTTTATTGCTAACCATCTTTAAATCTCCTTATTATTTGGATTCCATGGCATGAACATCGCCTTCTACCACTGCATTCTCTTCACTGTCCTTCTCATAAAATCCCCTCCAGAATTTTATTCTGAGTTCTAGCCATCAAAAGAACCATTTGTTGGGTATATGGGCTGACCTAGATTCTACTTTAGGTTTCCAACAAAACCCTACAAACCATCGGCCCTTCTGGAGACCAGAAGGAAACAATGCACACAGAATGAACAATGGATTCTCACCTAAGATGGCTTTATGGGTGACTGCAATACCCATATGTCTACATCCTTGGAAGAGATGTTTCTTTGTGGATGTTAGGCATGCTTTCTACTTCAACATATACAAAATCTATCATTCTACCATATGCATTCATTTAACATTCATTATGTAGAAAGTATCAGAACTATTCTAGTGCACGTTGCATTTTACTACTAACAGATTCATTCATTCATCACAAACCATTGAAAGACATAAAAGGAACATTCCACACATTGACACAATTTTTTACCATGATTCACCCTCCTAAGCTACGTCCACAAAGATCTGGAATTATTTGCTTATTTATTATTCTTCATCAAGGTTCTATGTTTTGTGCATTACATAATAAGTTTGGTGAGGCTGAAAAGGGCGCACCAAGATCCACAGCTTGTGACCTTACCCTGATTTACAACTCAAAAAAAGACTCATCTCCAAAAATAGCTCCACAACTAGATAGATCAAGCAATAATACTCATTCTCATCACTCACTAGATCGATCTCCTTAGATATTCTAATGCATATTATACTACAAAAATGGGTTAAAACCTGTTAGATAAATGACCAAAACCATAACCCTAAGTGGATTAGGTTTGTACACATTCTAACTTCTTGTGCATGGTTGATCCCTCCTTCCTTCCTTTGAATTTCCTGCTTCCTTGCATTGCCTTTCCTTATTATCTGGCGCGCTTATTTTCCCTGTTTTTCAGTGTGCGCTCCTTTTGTGGTCCATTTTCTAACTTCCTCATTTATTGTTGTGCATTTCCCCAAAATGGACTGTGTCAACAACTATTCTTAAAACGAATACTTTTAGTTGGACTCTTAGAGTTGATCAATCCTTCCAAGCCTTGAAAGAGGATATGTGCATGACTCCTATTCTAGCATTTCCCGACTTCACCGAGACTTTTGTTCTAGAATGTGATGCTTCTGGGAAAGGAATTGGGGAAGTTATCATGCAATATGATATACCTTTTCATTTCACTATCAAACAACCATCTGAGTGACACTTGGGAAAATCCACCTATGAAAAGGAAATGTTGGTTATTCTACATGCAATTGATCTTTGACATCCTTACTTTCTTGGGTAGCGCTTCCAAATTAAAATGAATGATCGAAGCCTAAAATATTTCTTGGAACAACGAATTTTATCCTCAGAGCAACAAAAGTGGTTCACCAAAATGTTTGTTTATGATTATGAGATCATTTACAAGAAAGGAAAATAAAATGTGGTTGTTGATGCCCTTTCAAGGAAACAAGAAGAACAAGGGTCCCTCTTCTCACTTTCCTTCCTTGTATCCAATTGGTTAAAATTCATTCATCGAGAATGGTTCCAATATCCCAAATTGCCTTGCATAATCTGGGTACTATTGTGGTATTTTGTATTCAATATTCAGAAACTTAACAAGTGGTATCAAAGCACTTTCCTTGGCAGACATTGTGGGCAATTTTTTTTTTTTTAGCAGATTGTTTTTGGAAAAAAAAGGGTCGTGACATTCCAGACAATTTTTATATATTTATATGAAACCTTTTCAGAAAAAGGTTGTATACTTGATTTCCTCTCATAAAAACACCAAATTTAAAAACAAAAAATCGTTTGAAACAGAGTCCAGGAAGTCAAGATATTGAGGTTTTAAAATCTGCAATTTTTCAGGGTTTTTTCCACGGACGACGACAACATTTTTTTTATTTTTGTAGTGGATGGAGGCTGAATTTGCCCAAACAAATTATAGATCTGTGTTTCTCTCACAATTTCACCCAATTTCAAATAAAAAATCGTTTGAATCGAAGTTTCGGAAGTGAAGATATCGTTGATTGAAAATCAACTATTTTTTGGAATATTTTGTGACGACGGAGAGACTACAAAGTTCATAACTTTTCATAGGGTGCTCAGATTTCTACCAAATCAGTTTCATTGGATAACTCATTTTAATATCTTTCTTTTGGTATATTTCATGTTGTGTTTCCAATGGATGTTCACTCTCAAGCCCTCAAGGAAATTCTACACACAATTTCTCAAATGCATGACACATTGCATAAATTTAAAGAAGATATCAAGGATGATTTTTGTAGTATTCATGAGTCCTTGGTGAGCATGAAGGAGAAATGTACTTTGATGATAATCATGAACGAATATCATCAAGAATCGTATTTTTGGTATGCTTTGGAGGACGATTGTGATGATTGGTATATGGACAGTTGTCATTTCTGGGATGAGAACCACTTTCATGTTATATTTGATGACTCTCCTTCACCTCATGTATAACACATTATGGAGAGAAGTCCATCTCCTTCTATGCACACTATTTTTCAGTACTCTCCAGTACTAGTGTTTTATTCAAATAATTTTGTGGATATGGAGGGATATACATATTTGGATCCCCATGATCAATGTATATATTTGGAGCATCATTTTCAATTGGTTCTTGAGTTCAGATATCTTTCGCGTGGAGTTCACATGAGCACTTGGACATGGGATCCCGGTTCACAATGGAAGTTGGACTACTTCATCATTATGGTTTTCATTTCTCCATGGGACCCTGGTTCTCTAGTCTACTTCAGCACTATGGTCCACACTTAGCCATGGGACCCTGGTATATGGTTGTACATAAAGCATTGAAGACAACGCTTTCATAAAGGGGATGGAATTTTAGGTAGCTAGAGAGGTAGTTGGGGGGGGCGGAGGGCCCATAGTTATAATAATAGAGGCCATTCAATGTAAAGTGAACTAGGTCCACTATAGTATTAAATAAGGCCCACTATGGTAGTTAGATATAATAAATGGGTAGTTAAGATATAATAAATGTAAAGAGGGACTTCTTAGAAGGTTCTACTTCTAAAGATTCCTCTAGAATAGGTTCTACTTCTAAAAGATTCCTCCTCTAGAATGTTCTTAGGTGATGGTAGCACTATATAAAGGGGTTCAACCAATGTAATGGGATAGGAAGAAAATTATTGTATTGTGAGTGGTAGCTCATTAGGAGGTTTCTCCCTCGAAGAGGCAAGTGAACATGAGAGGATCCCTTCCATAATAGGGTCCATTGTATGGTGTTTCCCTACCTCAAGGATTTGATATAATAAAGTGGTGGTTTTCTATATTGTTTCATATATATTGTGTGGTTATTGTATTCAGATATCTTTGGTACTAATGTGGTATTTTGTATTCAGTATTCATGCACTTAACATAATCCAACAATTGCGACAATATTTTCATGCATCTTTGGGATAACATTGACATAGTGAGGAGCTTCGATACAAAGTTCACCTGTGTTTAAGTGAATAGTCTCACCTTAAATCCATTGTGTTGTTCGAACTTCATGCTTCACCAACATGAGGGTATTCAGGTTTTCACAGAAAATATGAAAGGATCAAATGTTATTTTTCTGGGAAGGCATGAAATAGGACATCCACACTTTTTTGGATGAATGTGTGATCATTGTCAATGAAATAAGGGTAAAAAAATCAAAATTATAGGCACACTTGAACCTCTCCCTATTCCACATGATATATGGATTGATATTTCTATGGAATTCATTGTTTTCTTACCCAAATCTAGCAACAAATCCATCATCATGGTTGCAGTATATCTCCTTTCCAAATATTCTCATTTCTATGCCCTCCAATACCCGTACATCATCCACAATGGCTCAAATTTTCATGGAAAATATCCTCAAAATTCATGGAATGCCCCACTCTATTATCTATGAATGTGATCCAACTTTCACCAGCAAATTTTGGTAGGAATTGTTCAAGCTACAAAAAACCCAATTGCATCTTAAATCCACCTATCATCCCCTGACTAATGGTCAAATTGAATCTTTAAAAAAGTGCTTGGAAACATATTCTAGGTGTTTCACATCTGATAGATAAACTCAATAGGCTAAGTGGTTACCACTCATTGAATGGCAGTACAACACATCTTACCATGTTGTCTTCTCCTACCTACCTATTGTCTCCAAGGTTGACGAAGTTGGAAACACCCTTACTGTTCGAGTTGTCATTCTCTTTACCCTCAAATAGCATTTGGTCATATCTCATAATCACATGAAGCAACAAGCTTATCAGGGTCATTCTGAGCACCAATTTGTTGAAGGAGACCATTCATTTCTTTGTTTGCAACGTTATAAGAAAAAATAACTCAAAGTAGATCATTATCATAAACTTGCTCCCAAGTTTTATGGCCCTTAAACCATTCTCAATAGCATGGGTCTTGTGGCCTAAAAGTTAGCTCTCCCTAGTCACTCTAAGCTCCATCTTGTTTTTCATGTTTCTTGCTTGAAGATAATTATTCAAACCAAGTGCGAGAATCAAACTAGTCTCCTTGAATTGGATGAAGAAGGCTATGTTTGGTTTCATCCCCAAACAATCTTGGACCACCACGAGCGTCATCTCTATCAGTAAAAAATAAAATATGTTTTAGTTTAGTGGAAGGATACACCACCATAGGATGCCACATGGGAGTTGATTTCCATTCTGCAACAATTTCCTCATCTCAAGCCTTGAGGACAAGGTTGTTTTTTCAAGGTGGAGGGAATATTAGGGTCCTAACCTCACTAACCCCTCAAGTAGATAGAATAATATTTTTCTTATGTAAAAAAGGTCGACATTAGTAAACAAGGCCTATGTAATAATTTGAACATGTCTAATTTAAGAATACTTAATAGAAGGTCCCACTTCTATAAATATCTTCCTCTAGAATGTTCTTTAGAAGATTGAAATAGTATAAATAGGGGTATAAAACATGGAAGATTTGTGTCTTTATAATCATTTTGTATTTGATCTCTTCTCTATTGGAGGTTCCCCCCTTAAAGAGGAAAACAAAATTGAATTTATATATAATAAAGGTATCATTTATGGAATCAATTGTGTCATGGCTCTCTATATTTTTCTCTTTCTATTGATATGTGTTATAACCATTAGGTTTCTTCTCTTCATAATGCATCTGGTACCTTACATAATCAAACAATTTTATTTTACTTTTTTTTTTTCAGATTGTAGATCTCGATTTGTACCAATCCAATGTACATTTTTTATAAAAATGGTTAAGGTGATAAAGAGCTATAGCATGAATAAAATATGTATGTATTTTAAGATTCAAATATATTTCAAGAGAAACTATATATTAAAAATAGTAAACAATATCATTTTTTTTTAAATTATATGTTTGGAATTTGCATAGTTGACTCTATATGTCTGTGTAGTTTCATTAATGATGGATTTCTAGCCTATACACAAATAACATGAAAACCAGATATATTAAGATCCATTTAGAAAAATGATGGTTTTGATGTATTTGCAACCCATACCACGAATTTTTTCATTCCAAACCTAAATCTGAAGAGAGCAAGTCAATAAACATGTATGTTAAATGTTTCAATCCCATAAAAAAAATTGAATGAAAGGAATGTGCATGTGATATTGTGACGAAGCTTACTTGTGCACAAGGAATATGGCTAGAGGTCTAACTAAGGTCACATGAGGAGAATAATGGACCTTGTGGCCTAAATGAAACTTGATGGACATAAAATCCATGAACACCTACTACCCATAAATACTCTACAAATCTAGTGCTAAACACATCCTTGAATGACCACACAAGATCCATGTATGGTATCTTTTGCTTACTCAGGGAATACATGCAAGATGATTAAACAACAAAAACATGCCTACACCATGAATAATCGTCTGAGTGGGATACAAGTCCATGAATAAGTTTTGAGAAATGGAAATGAGCTTCGAGTTCTAAACATGGTAAGCAGGAAATAAATGACTTAATCCCTAAATGAACCTTATAGAACTTTAGCACTATGGTTAGGGGATGAAAACACTTGGGCCTTAGATTCTAAGCATTGTATAATAATATATTATTGCATTGATTAATAATATATAATGCACTAATATTAACACTATACAAGTTGCATAGATTCATCATAAATATGAGCACATTGGTCTTCCATTATATTTAAGTAAAAAGTAAAATATTCATTAAAACTTCCAACCACCTATAATTTTTTAATTATAATAACCACCAAAACCTCCACTTCATTTAGGAAAATATTTTTTGATAACATTATCCAATCATCTAGCATTAAAATCTTATGCTAAAACAATGTACAACCCATCAATTAATGTGGTCACAGCCATCTTTTTGTGCACACTTTTGTCTGGCTTTCATCCCCTATAGATAATTTATTCAATTTTTTCATCCAGAGGTTATCTATAGAAATTTACAAGAATATGACCTCTTCTAGGTTTTGAGGCTCATCATAATGAACAATCAAGAAGATAAAGTTTCAAAATTGTCACATGGGTGTTTTGGCAAACATTTGGCACATGGCTTAAAATTCTTATTCATCAATTAACATGACATGTTAAATATGTCACAATTTAACATGGGTTAGGCTAGTATACCCAACTAGCAAATATCCTTCTGCTATTGGAGTCGACGTCATTGTAAATGGAGTTTATTTCAACGGTACTGAGAATGTAGTTAGGATCAAAGCATTGCAGGGACGGAAGGGGTTCGCTAACGGCTTAACATTTGAGAGAATACTAATGAACTTAATGAATCCAAGAATCCTGGACCAATATTACTGTCCACGGTGTTCTGCCCAGGTGCTAAGTCATTCTAATCCTATCTGAACAGCTTCTTTATTTTATTTGTTTTTATATCCATAAGAGTAATACCTTTTGCGTAGCTAAGATTGATGTAAGATTAACCAGTGAAGTTCTGTAATCAACATTGGTGTTTAGCGGTGTAGGCATCTAATATTGTGAAGATCAGTAGTGTGTTGTACAAAAACATAATTGGAACCTAAGTAACAAAGGAAACTATTAATTTGGCATGTAGTAATATCTTTCCTTGTGAAGGTATTTCTCATGCATCCGATTTTTTTCTACGACTTGACTTAGACCAAGTCATTTCAGCACCTGTGGTCATGTGGCACAATGCAGTGTCTTGCTTTGGCTGCACTAACTTGGCCAAGCTGCACTTATACAACTAGCCTTTTCAATTAAGGTCTTCCTATAACTTTTCTTTAGGCTACAACAAGTTAGATGTCCAACAAGTGTAACACACTTAGCTTATTGAATAAGTGACACTAGTCATGCATCCAACATCCCAACAATACAACACTTAGGCAATTAACAAAGTACAAGGAACAATGGCATTCAACATATAAGGAAATCACATTACACAATGCATATGAATGGGCAACACCCAATCCATGTGCCTAACACTTTATTATATATATAAGAATGTTACATCATACAATGGGGGACCACAGCCAATTGCTCACGGCTGAATTACAAATATAAAAAGAAACTAAGACAAATTGCCTTCTCCCAAGACAATCCAATAACCTTGTACAACCCAACCCTAAAGCATAAAAATGTTGCCTCCTACAAGGCATGTTTCTATCTCCTTGTCACTTAGCTAATGCAAATCTCCTACGTTGCGCAAACCTTGAACTTGGAACAAGATCAAAGAACACTTGGTCATTCTTGCTTCTTGATTCTCCTTAGCACTTTGAGGCATCCACTTATTTATATGAGCTTGACTTTCCTTGTGAAGCCCATTCCATTCCAAGGTGGAGCCAAGTGGCATCGAGTCGACTTGCTCATCTTCGTAACTTATTCATCAATCATTCCATTGGATTGTTCAAAACCATGCTAGGTCCACCCAAGTTGTCTCGAGCCCGCCCAAGTGGTCCCATCCACCTTGTTCATTTCATATGACTAGGTCATTTTATCTTCCAAGCCGTCTCAAGAACGATGATTTCATCTTGTTTTCCTGGTCATTTTATTTGATCGTGCCCAAGTGTTCCTAGTTGCATCTAACTGGGCCAACACATCTAATTTGTCTGAAGTTGTCTAAAGGAAACTTCGTCCACTCGTCTTGGTCGACCTATTTGTCCTAAGTGCACCCAACTTATCTGAATTCACATGATTATATCCAATCTTCCCAAGTCCATCCGATTTCACCCAAGGCATCTAGTGACTACGCGTTAGATGGATGTGTTCTCAAGGGGGTGCACCCATTGAATGTGACCTATGGTTGTGATCCATGGAAACTTATGCCCAAAGGCACCTCGACCATTTGTTGCAACACCCAAGTGTGGGCCACCTAACTCCATTGATCTGTATAAGTCTGGGCACCCAAACGAACAAGCCTTCTAATCCAACTTCTTCATTTGTCATGCCAAGTGCATGCTACAAATGAGGCTAGCTACAACAACCTCCTTGCCTATATCTAAGTCTTTTCCAACTTCTTTAGTGCGTCCAACTTGCCACTATTTGTTGTCCACCCTGTCTATCTGCAGGTGATCCCAAGTTCATTTGTGATCCATCTTGCTAATGAGCCAAGACATCCACTTTATGATGTGTTCCTTGACATGGGCCAAGGAAACCAACTGTCTGAGATTCACCTTCCCAATGGGCCAAGGCATATCAACTTGTTCTTTTTAGGAATCATCTATCCAAAATGTCCATCCACACTAGTCACTAACCATTGAAAGGATTCTATTAGAAAGGTGCTCGATGCCACTCTCAAAGAGGGACTTACAATATCCAAGTAGAAGATGTGAATTTGAATTATGAAAATAATGTTCAATTTAATCTATGTAAGAATGATAAAGGACCTACTATTAATTTTGTGAATCCCCTTTAGTTTTTTAATAAGTGAATGAGTCCACTTGATCCATAAACAAGGGACTTATATCCCACTCTCTTCACCAACATGGACCGTGTGAAAAATAAATTTATTACCTGTATCTCGATCTTGCACCAAGTATTCTACCTTCAGAAGGACTATTAGGTCTCTATATTTTTCCTTGTACAAGGACCTACATACTTCTGGTGGATGAAAGGCATGTTCTCTATGCAACAATTTCTCTAGATTTTTTTTGTGGATCTTTCACTTACATAACCCACACACAAGAATCCATTCTAGGTTTCTAGCTCTGTTTGAAGTGGATTGCTCTATTCTCAAGATTTCTCTCCATGAATTTTAATCTCACTGAAATATTGAGTGATGTTATTAAACTTCCATACTATTCTCTAATAGACGTATTCAAACCTTACTAGTTAGAAACTCGTGAGATTATTACGGAGCCTGTAAGTGCAAAATGCAAAACATGGAAGCCTACAAATCTTGATTTCTTGGCTTCTCTCTACTTCATGAATTTTCACTTTATTCTTTTTTTTGCCCTCTCTTTGACTTTTGTATGTCTATATAGGTATGTTATAGCTTATGAAATGAGTACGATCTATCTCTACACACTACTCCCTCCTTCCTCACACAAAAGCAACCAATGTAAACAAATTCTTATTGAAGGAGTGTGTTGCCTTTTGTGATTCTGAGTCAATCCAACAACAAGACAACACACCCTCCAACACATATAAATAACTAAGTCATTGTATTAAATCTTAAACATCAATCAACAAAGATGAAGGATATTGTTTTATTTGCAGGTCAAAGTCAAGAAAGAGATTACAAATACAGGCTTGTTATAGCACATTCCAATGTTGATCACATTAAGTTTATTTATCCTGAATTGGATCCTCACAAACTTGGTTAATAAACAATCTAATTGGATCAATATTGATTATCAATGAGAACAAAAACTGAATATGAGTAGAACGTTTTCATTCCCCACGCCATTTCCTAATCAACCTACATATCTCTGATTTTGCAAGACAAAGTACAATCTTACAAGAAAATGCACCCAGACAGCTAGTCCTGTGACCTCAAGGAGAAAATGGACACCCAAACACATTGTGTATTACCCGTACAACTTGTATGTCTTATGGGGAGAAGAATAAATTCCCAACTAAGGAAACAATGGCCCAAGAAAAGAACAATTTGACTCAAGGAATGAATTACCATTCACGGAGGAAGAAATTCACTCCAACAATGGAGAAATTAACCAAATTAGTGTTAATTCAACCTAGGCAAGGAAATTGGATTAGGGTGGAAGGAATTTTCCCTAGGTAAGTGTGTATCTCTCATGTAGTCGTCATGTATATTCATGTATGGTCCGTGGGAAGTAGAAAACATCCCAAAAGGTATGAAATCATGCAAATGGTGAGGAAATTGGTCCAAAGAAATATGAATTCACCCAAGCACTGGGTAATAGCTTAACAAGAGAGTGAAATTGTATAGTATGGAGGATATTGAGCCTCTAGGAAAGATAAATTTACCCAACAACTAAAATTAAACCATATTAGAAACTCATATAGTATTGAAACAACAAAATAATGGTGTCCATTAATATCCAACCTCAAAAATCAACCAACGATGGATGAAAGAGATTTGTTAGGATATCCATTTACTCATAAATTATTGTAAGTATGAATGAATACTCCAACACTATAGAGATAAATGATGTTGGGTATGTGTTATATTCTTTGCACGAGTAGTAGTGTCACATATTTAGGTGGTTTTTCGGCACATGGTTTCTTTGTCGATGGTTTTCTATTTCCGGTTAAGGAATTAGGGTTGTTGACTAATCCAGGTCATTGGGTTAGGGTTTTGGATGCCGATGGCTCCTATATGTATATTTTATTGTAAACAATGTATCATAATGAATGAATATAGAATATGTTGGTTTTCCCGGTTTGGGTTTCCAGGGGGAAAATATCTGTGTAATGTTTATATTTTCCATTTTATCTATTTTGTTCTTTTACTGAAAATATGTTTGCAGTAAATATTGTATAAGGTTAAAATCTACATTTGGTATCAGAGATTTGTTGGCTTTAGGGGGACACCTTTGTGGTCAAGGATTTGGCTCAGGACTGTGATAAGCCTTGTTATAATGGGAGATCTATGGTATTGATTTTTCAGGTGAAAAGAAATGGAAAGCAATTCAAAGATGGAGATCGATATGTTTAATGGGAAAAGTTTTGAGTTGTGGAAGCTCAAGATGGAAGATCTATCGGTGGACAGAGATCATTGGCTCGCGGTAGATCCAGGTACTACACCTACAAGAACTTCAGCAGATGACTGGAAAATGTTGGATCAGAAGGAAAAGAGCACAATCTGACTGTGTCTCTCAGATTTAGTATTATTGAATGTGTCAAAGGAAGCTACAACCAAGGATTTATGGGATAAGTTGGGGAAGTTGTATCAGTCTAAGTCCCTAGTGAATAAACTATTCCTGAGAAATAAGATGTATAACCTGAAGATGAGAGATTGAGACTCGGTGGCAGAGCATTTGAATGCCTTCAATACTGTGGTAAGTCAGTTAGTATCTATTGAGATTAAAATTTCATATGAAGATAAATGTATCAGTTTACTGTGTTCTTTACCAGACTCGTGGGATAGTCTGGTTGTGGCCATAGGTAGTAATACAAATTCCTTGAAGTTTGATGACGTGGTCTCATCTTTGTTGTCGAAGGATATGAGACGGATGAATATGGAAGGACAGAGCACATAGGCATTATTTGTAAGAGGTTGTTCCCAGGAAACAAATAGATCTAAGTTCTCAAGTGGGAGATATAAGTCTAAGGGTAGATCTAAATCTCATGGGAAGTTTGTAAGGGTATGTTGGAGATGTGGAAAAGAAGGGCACTACAAGAATCAATGTAGATCCAAAGTTGAAAAAAAGAAGGGATCTGAAGAATCTCCTTCTACAAAAGAAAATACCTCCAAGGAAGAAGGAGGGGATGTGTACTTGGCATCTTCAATCACACACATAGATCATGAGGCATGGTTGGTTGACTCTGGTGCATCCTTTCATATGACTCCCCACAGGGAGTGGTTCTATGAATATGAAAGGTATGATGGAGGTAATGTTTTCTTAGGTTATGATTCGAAAACCAGAATCATAGGATGAGGAAAAGTCAAGTTGAGGCTCATAGATGGAAGGATTAGAACACTGCCTAGTGTTCTACACATCCTAGTTTTGGCGAGAAATTTTATTTATGTAAGAAAAATGGACGATGCAGGGGTAAAAACAAATTTGAAAAGGAAACCTGCAGGATGGTTTGAGGAGAAATGGTGTTGCTGAAGGGAGTTCAGTTTGGAACTTTGTATAAGTTGCAAGGAAGCACTATTAGCGATGGGTGTAATAGTTCCATTGTTCCTGATATTGGAGTTGAAGAAGAAATAACTCCTATAGTCTCTAGAGAAAAGTTTATGTTGTGGCATCAAAGGCTGGGGCATATAGGAGAGAAGGGTCTTCGACTACTACATGGTAAAGGTATGGTTGAAGGTATGGTTGAAGGTATGTCTAACTGCTCTCTAGATTTTGATTTTTGTGAACATTGTCTATATGGGAAGCAGAATCAGGTAAGATTCCCCTCTGGTGCAATGACGGCAGAAGGAATTTTACATCTAGTTCACAGTGATGCTTTTGGACCTATGTCGGCCCCATCATTGGGAAAATCTGTGTACTATGTCTCATTTATAGATGACTTCTCAAGTAATACTTGGATATATTTCCTTGGGAAGAAATCTGAAGTCTTTGACAGGTTTAAACGGTTTAAGGCTCTTGTTGAGAATCAAAGAGAGAAAGGAATTAAGGTGTTGATGATAGATAATGGTGGAGAGTTCTGTGGGAATGAATTTGAATAATTTTGAAAGAAGTGTGGTATAGCAAGGCAGAAGAATACTCCATATACACCTCGGAAAAATGGAGTTGCAGAAAGGATGAACAAGACACTAATAGAAAAATCAAGGTGCATGCTCAATGGTGTCAGGTTAGGGAAATAATTTTGGGCAGAGGCAGTGGGTAATCCATGTTACCTAGTCAAAATATCACCCTCATCAGCGTTGGATGACAATACTCCACAAGAGGTATGGACTAGTAAGGAACCTTCTCTCACACATCTCAAGGCATTTGGATGTGATGCATATGTTCATGTTCCAAAGGAAAACAAGAGTAAGCTAGATAAGAAGGATGAAAAGTGTATCTTTATTGGATATAAAGATGGTCTCAAAGGTTATAAGCTTTAGAACCCAAAAACTAAGAAGGTGGTGTATAGCCGAAATGTGGTATTTAGAGAAATGAAGGATGTTGTTAAACAAGAAGTCCTACCAAGTAAGGAAGAACTAGAGAAAATAGAGTTTGATTTAAAGGATGATGAATCAGACTCTACAGAAGAACAAGAATCAAAAGAAGAAGATCCTCATACTCCAGTATTGAGGAGATTGGTTCAAGAAAGAAGGCTATCGGAAAGGTATACTCCATTTGATTTCCGTTCAAATTTTTCTTTGTCTATTACTGATAATGATCCTAGAACTGTCAGTGAGGCAGTGAATTCAAAGGATGGAAATCTCTGGAAAAGGGCCATGGACGAAGAAATGGCATCTTTGGATAAGAATGAGGCTTGAGATTTAGTGGAGTTTCCAACTGGAAGAAATCCCATTGGCATCAAATGGGTATTTATAAAAAAGGTGAATGTGGAAGGAAAAGTGGAGGAATACAAAGCTCGGTTAGTAGCAAAGGTTTATTCCCAGGTTGAGGGAATTGATTTTGATGTGATTTTTTCTCCTGTTTCCAATTTAACCTCTATAAGATTTATATTATCTATTGTTGTTGCATTTGATTTTGAAGTAGAATAGATGAATGTGAAGACAACATTCCTACATGAGGATATGGAATAAGAAATCTATATGAAGCAACCAGAA
>SNQJ01S0006159.1:22756-38603 GCA_010110895.2 Picea sitchensis | reverse complement strand
TTCAGACTCATTAACAAAATATGTGAGCACTGAGAAGTTCTCTTGGTGTAGAGGATCCATGGGTATTGTTGCCCTGGATTGTTGACTATGTAACCCTGTAACCCCATGTATGCAAAGAAAACAACAAGTGGGAGAATGTTGGGTGTGTGTTATATACTTTGGGAAATGTGTCACATATTTAGGTGGTTTTTCGGCACATGGTTTCTTTGCCGATGGTTTTTTATTTCCGGTTAAGGAATTAGGGTTGTTGACTAATCCAGGTCATTGGGTTAGGTTTTTGGGTGTCGATGGATCCTATATGTATATTGTATTGTAAAAAATGTATCACAATGAATGAATATAAAATATGTTGGTTTTCCCGGTTTGGGTTTCCAGGGGAAAAATCTTTGTGTAATGTTTGTATTTTCCATTGTATCTTTTCTGTTCTTTTACTGAAAATCTGTTTGCAGTAAATATCGTACAAGGTTAAAATCTACAAATGAAATATTACCTCACTAATGGATACAACATTCATAACAATTGCACACAAGAGATAAATGAAAATAGATGGGAACATTATTTACCTCGCAAACCCAAATGGAAAAACTAGCTTTGAATGGGGGCTCAATCTCTTCATTTCAGAAATATCCGGTACAATCTTTCATGGCTCTCTATGCCTATTCCTCTCTTCGAAAAAATACCCCTTGAGAATGAGAGTGAAGGACGAAATAAGGAGAAATGGGGGTAGGGGGAAGGCCAACAACCATTCCCCTTTAGTTCTCATTCATCAACCTTCTCTTCTATTTGTTTTTCTTTCCATTTAATTATTTCTTTACTTTTCTCTCGTTTTTGTCTCATTCTCTCTTACATTTACCTTGTTTTACAATGCTTTCTTAACATTTGTTAATTGTCGAATTGCATTGTACGTATTGGTCCCTACACCAATTTGTTGATTTTGATCCATTTAAGATCGCACCTCTTCATTAAGAGGCTTTTTGGTCTCCAAAGGATTGAAGAAAATCATTTTGGATCAATGTACCTTCTTTTTTCTTCTTTGGAACATAGCTATGAATCTAGATCTAGCTTTGGCTCATGGCTCTAGCTACTATCTCTGGCCCCTAGCTATGGCTCTAGTTCTAGTTATGGATCACTTGTTCTTGTAGCATAGAACTTTGTTCATTAACTCTCAACTCTAAGAAATATCCATATATGAACTTTGGACTCAATATCCATTCTCTCTCTCTCTCTCTCTCTCTCTCTCTCTCTCTCTCTTTGTGTGTGTGTGTGTGTGTGTGTGTCTTGTAGATGGTTCATCTTCGTAGTCATGAAGACAAACTGAATGTTGGTCTTCTTGGTCAGTGTGACCCTAGCATGCTACCATCACGTATAAGTCCTACAAAAGGAAGTGTTCTATGTTGTCTCTTACTAGGATTAGTTTTTTCCCATAATGGAAACAACTCTCTAGTGCCTTCACATTCTTGCAAACACATCACATTCTTGCAAACACATCATGGAGTTCTCAAGAACTCCTTCAAAGGTCATTGACCTATTTGCACCAATCTATGGCACATATTCAATAATTTCATATTCTTTTGATGGAATATCGAAAACAACCATCAGATTGTGGATTCGGTTGATATCAATACATTTCCTATCTTGTTGGCGATGCAAACCTCCTATGTTTTTATCTCTCCCTAGACAATTTATTCCCCTTGGACTGGATTTGTAGGAAACTCTTCATCTTCTTCAATCTACACTCTCCACACTCTTCTCTTGGTTGTGCAATTTTTGGGGTGAAGCTCTGGATGAATCTACCAACACTTTTCTTCCCAATGTCCACTCAATTTGTAGTGGTGGAAAACGTTATTGGCTTTATGGTGTGAAATCCTTAAGATAGTTCTTTTCTTCCTTTGCCTTTGAGTTTTTTGTTGGATTGGAGAAGTCTTCTTTCCATTCTTCCTTTGAAAGCAATCTAGCACGTGCCATGTGGCTTGTTTCTCCTAGTAGGCTACCTCACAATGGCCTTTCTTTCCATAGCATGAGATTTCCTCTATGTACCAACAGTTGGCATCATTGCAACCTCTCTTCTTGTAGTAGTGACAAACAAAGATTGTCTTGTTTGAGGTAGACAACTCAGTCTTCTTCTTCTTTTTTCCCTAGCTAATCTTCTTGTTTCTTTCTTTGAGTGTAGGTGTATAATAAGTCTATTATCTCTTCTAATCGCTACCCTCCTTCAATATGCCACGAGAAGCTTGAGGTGGTAGTGGGATATCACCTTTACTTACCATTTCTTCTCCTCCAAATGACTAGGAAAACTCTAGCATGTATTTATCCTTTACAAAAATGGTCTTGATGGTAAAGGTATTTTCTATTCTACCATCAAATCCTAGGTCTTCATTATTGACCCATAGTGTAGCTATAATTAATCTCAAGATACCATGTCTTCTCCTAGATATCCCTTGTCCATCATAGCCCATATTCCTTAGGATCTTGGAACTGATGCCTCCGATATGCTTTTCAAATTCACCAAAATGATCTTGAGAGAAATAAAAGGAAGTCTCTCTTACCAAAGTTATCTTCATCATGGTGTTGGATTGGGTAGTAGAAATAGAAGGTTTCCTTGTTGCTCAATGCTCTTCGATGTCTACTTTTATCCTTTCCAAGTCCCCATCCTTCTTTTCCAACTATTTTTACAGTTGTGTCATCATCTACATGATCCTATCCTTTTTCCAACTATCCATTTAAATGACCTTCTCACCAAGGTGTAAAAGTTGCATTATGTGCTTGTCCCAATATGCCATGAATGCAGTGAGGGAGTCTTGGCATTCTTCGAAATTATTCTCTAGCAGGGATGATTTTAAGGATGGAAATTTATTTTTAAATGTAGAAACCTTGGCGAATCTTATTAATCCTTCATATGCCAACTATAAATGTTTAGTGATATTTTTGTAAAAATATTCAAATTTCTAAGGATTTTATATAGTTTTTATAAAATTTTGGCAATTTTTAAGGTAAAATAATGTTATCCTATAGAATTTGGGCGAATAATTTTTAAAATAGAAAATCTCGTTTTTAGAAAAACCATGGAAAATTAGCCCATGAGCGAAATTTAGCCCCTAAAATCATCTTCTCTAGTAATGGTGGAAATTTGGCATAGGTCTCAAGGTGCTTCTCCATCTCTTCCATCCTCTTGTTGAAAATTTTGACCTACTCCTTCAAATGTTCATTTTCTTCTTGTAGCTAAGTATTGTTGGCCCCTAAGTCTTCCAAATTTTCTCTACTTGTCTTACCCATGCTAAGGTCTGCAATGTTCTCTTCAAAGTTCCAACAAATTTCATGGTCAAAGATGCAACTTCCCTTATACTATATGATCCTTAAATGAGTGAATTATAGTCCACACGCTTGACCAACATAGGTCTTGTGAGGAATAAATTTATTGTCTCTATATTGGTCTTGCACCAAGTGGTCTAGAAAGGCTACTAGGTCTCCATCATATACCCTATACAAGGACCTTGTTGACGGGTCCAAATGGTATGTCAAGTAGGTGAGGGAGAATGCCTGATGACAAGTCCAAATTAGACTCACTCTCTTTTGGGATGGTGTTTTCGACTAGTATATTATCCTGGTTTCCTCTCTAACTTATTATCTAAGTATGAATATGAGAATCGAAGGTTCTCGGATGAATTAAAAACTAAGACTAAACAGATGAATTCTATCTATTATTATACTAAGATGCAACTCTAATCTAAACTAAGTTATCCTGATCAGGAGAAAATCATTGTAAATGAATACAGTGAAGAATAATGCTACTTGCAAAAGAACTAATTCATAAATACAAGAAGTATGTTAAAGTGATAACATAATAAGCAAAGAACATTTAGTTATTTCTCCTACTCATTATATCATTGTTGTATTCACAAAGAAACTTTGATAATGTGACCATATAAAATACAATACAGAAGAATTTTGTAATTTCATAATCCACATATTCATAAAGCAAATACATACAACAAGAATAGTCTTAATTGAACATACTTTTTACTAAAAATCCATAGGTGTCTCTTGTTCTATTCCCCATACAGTAAGAGTATTTTCTCTATTCATACATCCAAAAGCATCATTCTAATTGTAGTTTATTATTTTATAAGTAATATTGATCGTTTACATTCTGAAATTGCCTTCTGACATAGAACAATTAGGGCATGTCTCTTTGTATTCCTACTCTAATAACCAAATATACATTGTAGAATACAAAATGAATCATTTATAAATTCCTTATGATGATGTCAACCATTAATCTTCCATCCAATTTCAATATTCTCTCCATAGTGAATAAACTTTAATTGTCTCTTTGAGCTTGTCCGGCTGAATTTTTTCCAAGTCAAGATCTTGATCACAGATCTTGGTAGAAACTTGTACTTTCAACTCAATTGTTGTCTTATTCCTGAAGCGTTGGGTCATTATAATCAATTTATTAGGTTTCAACATATATTCATCTATAATCTATTTGTTTACCTCTTTTAGTTTCTCTATCTTGGCTTGGACATTTTCTCTTTTCTCTTCCACATCAACTATCCTTAGCTTGGCAGGTGTTGCTTCATCAATGCGGGGCATTAATTTCATACCAAATTCTTCAAGATGTTCTTCTAAATTGTTCCACATCCTTTTACATGCCTTTTTTGTTGTATCTTGAATAGCTCAAATATCCTGCAATAAGGGCTTCCATGTATCAAAGAAAACTTGGCCCTTGAGTTTCTGCCTTGCAGATTACAATGGAAGGGTGTCACGGGGATCCTTATATACTCCTTGCCAATCGATAATCCAATCAAAGGAATTATTTTCCTTTTGATAATGATCTTTGATATCGTCCATTTGGTCCTCCAATATTAGTTGATCATCTATGTTTGTGTTTATATCATTAAGAAGGCACATACACTCTTTATGTTCGCACTTCAGATTTTCATTGAGTTATATTGTTTCTTCCCTTATAACTTCATAATCAAGAGTTTTTCTTTTTTTCTCTGTTCTGCTTCTTCGGAGTATCTTTGTCTGATGGATTCTATTTCTTTTGCATGTGGGTCTCCTTCTACCAGTTATTTCCTTTTAAATTCTTCATCCATGTCATTCCTTTGGGTTTGTAAAGCCTTTTTTAACCCTTCTATGTGGAGAGTTTCAATATCCCTAGCTATTCTTTCAAACTACGAGGTGAGTTCACATTTTGTGGCTTGCACAACTTTTTCAATCTCTTCCTTGTGTAATTTCTCCTTATCTTCAAATGCTTTGAGGAACTTTGCAGAGATGTTGTCATTTTTTTCTTTCAGCTACATTTCAAGTTCAAAAATCTTAACTCGTTTAGTGCTAAGTGTTGTGGTGAATTCAAGGGAAAACATTACATTTGCTCATGCAAATGCATGGAGCAAAGAGGCTTCTTGTAGGGAATTATCCTCTGGATCTGGTCCTTCTTTCCATTGAATGATTCTCTTTGTGGATGATTAGGTGTTGGTCGTTTCTCCTCTCTTCCTTTTGTGTGACCTTTTCTCAATGCCTTTATTTTTATGACAATAGTAGTATTCTCCTATAGCCACAATGACATCATCAAGATTCAGTACTTGTGGGGAAAATGTTGAATTACCTTAGATGGGCATGAGAGGAGTGCATTCCCAAGGTGGAATGTTCACTATGCCTATACTAGGATTTTATGGGCTCCCCTGAGTCTCATTTAATTTTTTATGTCTTTTCCATTCTATTTCGTCATCTTCTTTCCTCTTTGTTTTAGCTTCAGCTGTAAATATTTATTTTTCTTTTTTTTTTGTGCTTCATATTCTAATCTCTCATCTTCCTCTCTATATTTCGTTTTTTGATGAGCATCTTGTTGGGATTTTATTTCATCGTTCTTCTTTTTTCTTCTTTCATCAACAAGACTTTTAAGCGCTTATTCTTTATTCTCCTTTTCATCTTCTTTAGAGGTTTTGTTGGGATCAGTTTTTTGTTTCCCTTTTTCATCTTGTGCCCTATGATATCCTTCCTCTGCCTTTATCCTCCTTTTTTCTAATTTGTATTCTTTTTTTATCTTTTCTTGTTCCTTGGTCTACAACTTCTTATGGTATTATTCCAAAAGTAGTTGAAATTGATCTTGTAAGATTTTCTTATTTTCTTCCTATTCCAACAACTTGTGCCCAACCATATCATCAAGTAAGATTTGTAATACATATTCAAAGAACAAGACTCATTTGAAAATATCTTCAGCATAATCAACCACATGTATATTGGAATGAGTAAGACATGTATATCTAACATGACTTACTACCAATTCATGTGGATCATGCTCTCTTGCCTCTCCAAGGAATAAACATATTTCCTGTAAGGGTTTTTCCTTTTTTATTGCATCTGGACCATTAAATAGAATATAACTCCCTATATTCATAGCAAAATTAGGCCATATATTTTTACTACTACCTAAAAAAATGGAGGTCACATCGGTCCCCATGGTATGATATGCAACTTCTCTAATCAATAGACAATCTAGGACAAAACAGGGTAGGAGATGTAGGGGTCTAGTACTACCATACACTCTAATATAAGTATAGTACTTCCTTAAGTACTAGTTTGTGACACCTTTTATCCCAACCATGGCCTCATTTGATAGTCTATATCTTGAGACTCCGAAAATGATGGTATATAGGGGAACAAGAAAAAAGTCACATATATCATAAAAGCATTTTTTATAATTTATGTTCCAAAGGTCTAAACAATAAATGTGTATCGGAAGTTGGTCTTGATCCCAACTCCATCCAAAACTAGGAAATCGCAGAGAATAACAAATTGTGTGCCCAATCATATATATAGACATATAAAAGTAGGATTTCTTCGTACCTGGAATATTCTTTACGTTACGACAGATATTAAAATCCATAATATCTTCCCAATTGAAGACTTGCCATGTATTCATGATTGTGTATTCCATGGGAAGCCATTCCATCTAAAAATGTGAACTATTTTCTTTCCCATATAGCCTACTTATCATAGCAATTAGCATGTTGTAGGTTTTTTTCAACTCTTGGGTAGGAATCAACCTTTTCCCTTGTTTGAATGGTTTTTCCTCATCTAATCACCACTCTTCCATTAATTGAGCTAAGTCTTTATTATTCTTGGTGAATGCTTTTAGAAATGACCCGTTGAGATAAATCGCATGTCCATGTAGGTGGTATATGACACCAATATCTTCAGGCCATAGGGACACTATCTTCCCCTCGTGTTTTCTTATAATCGTGGAATTATTCGGGTCAAACTACTTGAAACACCAATGGGATGCCTCATTATAAGTAAATAATGTTGGACAAGTGACTATGTGGTGAATTTTTATTTTCTGTATATTTTGATATACTTCAAGGCTCTTTCCATACGAGGAGAATTTTTCAGTGTTGAATATACGATATATTGCGTCATACCTAGGGAAACTATATTATCTAGTGTGATAAGAATTTTGTGTCACTAAGACCTCTCCTAGATTGGCTAAAGTTTCAGGAGCTGAGACCGTAGCAGGAGCTACAAGATTCTTGGATTTTTTAGCATTTGAACGAGTCATAGTGTCTTTTTTGTATCCTGCAAATAGCATAGAAAAACATCAAGCCTTCAAACAAGTGTAATAATATAATAATATGGAAATTTGAAACAGTAACATACCTGTGATTTTCCAATCAGAACTTAAAATTACATTATTCGCTCAGTTAGGTAACATAAGTTAGAGCGTTTTAACAAACTTGCAGAAGAAGATAATGCGTTAATAAGGCTTTTGGAGTTGTTATGTAGATAATAAATTACCCTTACTTTTGTAGTTAATGATATATGCACAAAAACCAATTCATAGGCCAAAACATCACCTCACCATTAATACAAACTGAAGGTACAGATTTCCTAGATCCATGTATCAGAGGTGACAAGAATAGAAACTAGGCTCACATATTCTGAAACATTATCAGATCTTCCTTCATCGGAGGAGAAACAAAGTCACAAAGTGTTTTGATTCCGAGTAAAAGGTATCAATGAATATTCATTCCTTGATAAACAAGCTAAGTAACAGTCCCATTGGTAAAAGAAAAAATCAAAATCATATAAGCAATGACTCGATGGAACAATTAATGTAAGTTGTGTGTTAGGGTGGTTTGTGACATGGGACCACACATGTGCTAGATTCTCATGATCATGATGACCAATGATTAGCTGACATGCAAACCAACATGGCCATTTGAAGATTGATTGTGAATGTAAGCAATCAAAGGGAGGAAGCTTTCATAGTGAGTTTCATCGGAGTTAATATTTTTCAATACAAAAGGCCTTTCGATGGAATCAATTCCGACAGATCCCTTTTCGATATGGCTGTCAGATAGGTTCTATCAAAATACTAATTAAGGTGAATTTATATCTTTCTTTGAAAAATATCTTCCAAATGACCAATTCAATGAGCCTTAAGATGTTATGAAATCTGAAGTTAATGCATATTATACTTTGGATGTGTACTACAAGTCATGTTACTTCTACATAATGAGTATGAATCCATAATCAGGAAGAAGACTTCATCATTCCAAGTTTGCATCAAATGTAGTAATATGAACTATTTTAGCAAAATGATATCCTTCTAAATTAATACCAAATAAATATAGTAGTGACATAGTATCTCATAAAAATTTCGGTGGGGGATACCCACTGCAATTATGTTATTTAAAGAGAATTTTAGTGGGTATTTGTGACAACACAACAAACCTCTATATTTCTAATGGTTGCAAGGCTTGTTGTCTATGCAACCTCCACTCTATATTTTTTTCTTGTCTCCTTCACTTACATAACCTGCACACAAAAGGCTAAATGACTATGCAATGTTGAATAAACTTCAGTTGTCAATATGCCAATCAATGCTAGGTATCTATCATTACTTGAAGTAGAGTTATTTTTTCTCAATATTTTTCTCCATGAATTTTGAGCTCATTGCAATGTTGAGTGATGCTATCAACCTTCCATACTATTCTCCAATAGACATCTTCAAACCTTACTAGTCAAAAACTTGTGATATTATGAAAGAGCCTATAAGTGCACACTACCAAGCATGGAAGCTTATAAATCTTAATTTCTTGGCTTCTCTCTACTCTGTGACTTTTCACTTCATTCTTATTTTTTCTCTCTCTTATACTTTTGTATGCTAAGACAAGTGTGTTATAGCTTATGAAAAGAGTACTAGCTATCTATGTGCATTGCTCCCTCCCTCACACAAAAGACAACTAATGTAAACAAATTCTTATTGAAGGAGTGTGTTTCCTTTTCCAATTCTAAGTCAATCCAACATCAAGATAACACACCCTCCAACACATAAATAACTAAGTTGTTTGTTTCAAGCTTCAACTTAAATCAACAAAGATGAAGGATATTCTTTTATTTGCAAGGTAGTGTCAAGAAAGATATTATGAATATAGGCTTGTTGTAGCACATTCCAATGTCAATTACATTAAGCCTGAATTGGATCCTAAAGAACTTGATTAATAAGAAATATGATTGGATAAATATTGATTATTAATAAGAAAATAAAATAAATATGAGCATAATTTCGTCATTCCCGCACCATTTCCCAATCAAACTATCATATCTCTGAGTTTACAAGAAAAAGGGAAATATTACAAAAAAATGTGCCTACAAAACTAGTCGTGCAACCTCAAGGAGCAAGGAGCCACCCAAACATGTCATGTATAAAATGTATAACCTATGGGGGGGGAGGGGAAATGTCCAACTAAGGAAAAATTGGCCCAAACAAAGAGAAATTTGACTTAGGGAATGAACTACCATTAAGGGAGGAAGAAATTCACTCCAACAATGATGAAATCGACTAGACTAGTGTTAATTCAACGCACGCAAGGAAATTGGCTCAAGATGGAAGGAATTTACCCCAAGTAAGTGCATACATATTGTATCACCATGTATGGCTTGTGGGAAGAAACAAACATCCTTTTAGGTATGAAATCACCCAAGTGGTGACGAAATTGGTCCAAGAAAATATAAATTTCCCCAAGTACTGAGTAATGGCTCAAAGGGAGAGTGAAATTGCAGAATATGGAGGAGATTGATCTTGTAGGAAAGAGAAATTTACGTAAAAATTAGAATTAAATTAGGTTAGAAACTCCTACAAGATTTAATTAACCAAATAATGGTGTCCATTAATCTCTGCTCTCATAAATCAACTAGTGATGGAGGAAAGAGAGTTGTTAGGATATCCATTTACACATAAAATATGGAAGGTATTATTATCACATGCCAAATTATTTATGATTTTTGTAAAAAAAATTGATCCTCAGATTGGTCTCTAAAGCCAACTCCTATTTGACTCCACAAGTCGTCATAAAAATTGAAAAGAGTACACGTTGTGTAAACATGCTACACAAAGTCTACAGGGATTTCTTAGGTAAAATGGCAGATAAAGTCCAAGCCATGGCTAACCAACTTAAGAGTATCATGTTCCACTTCTCATTGGTAAATTTGTTAGTGGTTGAGGAGCTACGAAAACTGAACAGGGACTGTGATTCCTTCTTGACATTAACAAACATTCCCCTGGATCCCAAAGGAGATACCCCCTTGTATGTTGAAATACTAGCTTCTAATAGTTAAGCTGGAAAAGGAAGAAGTGTTGCAGAACAGGGAAAAGGAGAAGGAGGTTTGAACTACTTGCAGAAGTAGCAGAGATATGAGTGAAGAAACCTTACAATTTTGTCTTTTTGGGGTAAGAGGTCATCTCAATTTTTTATTATGTCATATAATTTGTGCTCATTATGGGAGCTTGCATTGAGGAATTACAAAGGACATAATGATGGAGAATGGTTTTTACAGAAGGGTGACAGCGTAAATCATTTCCTAAGCATAGCTGCAGTTTTTGGACTAGTAAACTATCATACGCATCACTTGTGTAGCAAGCTCTAATGTTGTAGGCACACATGATTAGAAAGGACAACATGAGGTGATTGTTATACAATATTTGAGGTAAACATAGGTCTCCAATGAGTTGTTGCTACCAGGATCTGCACGGATTTCAACAAAATGAAGTTCACTACACAAACGTTGTAGGTAGCCTTTGCACAACAATAACTTAAGTTTGCTATGAAAAGGTGGCTGAGTTGCTCAAGAACGAATGGGATGCCTTGGAGTGGTTTCCATATGTACTTGGTGATTCATCACAACAACATATTCAAATTTTACTCAAGATCTATCATTGTAAAAGATATTTTGTTTTACATTTAAGATGGTCAAAATAAGATTTACTATTTTTAGTAAAGTTGTTTAGGAGTTGTTCGCTTTCAATGTAACCAGATCCATGATTATAGGTGGAAGTAGTTCGACTCCTAGTAACCTAGTGTGGCAATAAGATCTTATATATTTGATCACTTTTGATGTAAAAGGGGGTTGGCAGAAGCAATGACATTTTGTATTATATTGTAAAAATATTTTGAATCTCAATGAAATACAAATGCAAAACTCTAGAACTTTTCAAGACAAATATTATAATGGTGGTGGCCTGAAGTCTGTGCTCTAGTATTTGTATGTACATGTTGTCTTCTAATTCCTCATTTGGTTTTCATCTATTTAAATTGAAGATTAAAGGGTCTAAAAATCATCTTAAAGGTGTTTTAGATTCAAACGATTTAAACTTTGTGTTTCATTCTTAACTTATCAGAATTCATCTTTCATGGTGCTCTAATTTTGTTATATGTTTCATTCTTCTTTCACTTTACAAAACAAATTTAAAACTTAAATTTCATCACCTACTTAGTCTTTGTTTCATTGAAGAGTTCCACCTACCAGTCATTGTTTTCATTCGTTTTTAAAGGTTGACTCAATTTCCCAAGAGATCCTTATCCTTCTTTCCAACAACACTCTCTCAAATATCTTCAATCATCAAAACCTAGTCATCAATCTAGTAAGAAAACCTATTTATTAGAGACTAAGTGAAAAGAGAGATCCCTCTCTGAACTGAATAGGCTAGTGTCCAGTTCTAAAGTGGTTTGTGGTTACCTTTGTAAGTTGTTTCTTCAGCCAAACAATTTACTTTGTGATAGCATGTATGAATGAAGGCTCCAACACTACAAAGATAAATGAAATCTTAGCTCACTAATGAACACAACAACCATTAGAAATGCACATAGTAGATAAATGAAAACACATGCAGACATTATTTACCATGGAAACCTAAATGGGAAAACCAACTTCAAATGGGGGCTCAGTTTCTTCATTTCGACAATATTTAGTATAATTTTTCATGGTTCTTTATGCCTATTCATCTCTTGGACAAAACACCCCTTAAGAATGAGAATGGAGGAGGAAATAGAGAGAGTTGGGGGTATGAGGAAGACCACAACCATGCCCCTTCACTTCCCATTCCTTATCCTTCTCTCCTATTCATTTTTCTTTTCATTTAATTCTTCTTTTTACTTTTCTTTCACTTTTGTCTCATTCATCCTAACATTTACCTTGTTTTACAATATTTACTTAACATTCCTTAATTTTTGAATTGTATGTATTGATTCTTATATCCATTCATCGATTCAATTCAAATCCTTTTAGGATCACCACTAAATTCAAACTCTAATATGTTGGTTTTTTCATTGAACTTGTCTTCTGAATTTGGTTTCTTATTATGGGTTTTGTTTTATGATAATGTACATTGAATTTGGTTTCTTATTATGGGTTTTGTTTTGATGATATTGTACATTAAATTTGGTTTCTTGCGATAGAGATTTCTACATTTCGCTAACACTTATTGAATGATTAAGAATTTTAATCATTATGCCAAACACATTTCACTTATTAAACATGTACCAGTGGCCATAACATTATGTATTTTAAGGATGTCTGGATAATTAAACATATTCTAGAGGCCATAACATTATGTATTTTAATGATTTTCTTGATCATTCTAACATATTTTCCATTTTTTATTAAGCAAAAGTGATATGATGTGGAACTTCTTGAGATCATTTGCATGATATCAAAAAGGAATTATAATAAAAAAGTAAAAATTGTCTACCACGAAAATGGTACCATAATAGTGGACATAAATAAATAAAACAATATTGTTACATGTTTAAAGGCATGATGCACGACAACCCAAATAGATTGTAACGTATGAATAATGCACCTTTACGGGAACTATATGCGGTTTTCAATACCATTAAAAGAAATCGCTTTATTCTATTTTATTTTATTATTAATAGACTAATAATGCACTTTTATGAAAATTTTATGTGGTTTTCAATACTTGGCATGGTGTTATCTCCTCGGGTCTGGTCCAGATTTTGTGGATATGTTATAGGTTATATTATAACATCGTTATATTATAACATTGTTATATTATAGTATTGTTATAATTTTTTTAAGTTATTTTTTTATTTTTTATGTAGTGGGTTTATAAGTCCTCAAAATTACATGAGATCATCTAGCCCACACCAATTTTTAACATAGTTATATTTTAGATGTTTCTTTGTGACTACCACAAAATTTAAAACTTGAATCATCTTAAAGAAAGAAACCCTTTGAAACAAATTGTACTAGTGGAATTTGAGAGCTGCATTTTACATGCTTTAAATATACAAAAATTTCAATTTAATTTGATTAATTTTTTAATACTACCAAACAAATCTCTTTCAATTACTTTTTACATATTTAAATATACAAAAAATTGAATTGAATTTCATCACAGATTTATAATTCTATTAAATTATTATCAATTTGATGATTATTTACACATAATGACAATCCCTTAAAAATAAAATTTATGTATAAATAAAAATTATTGTATGATCAAATATATATTTTTACAATGTAAAAAACTATAAATTGAAGATGAAATAGATATTATTTTACACTTTCTTAAGAATAAATGGATAGGACCAAAGAACTTAATTATGAACACATCAAAAATGAGTAAATAACATGTTGAGCCATCCTTGAGAAAAAGGACATCAAAATTACAAATGTAAATCTTTGTAAATCTTCTATCTCATCAATCCCCAAATACACATTAAATGTAATTTAAAATATTCTATTTATTCTATTTTCTATAAAATCTTGAAAATTGAAATTACAATAATAATAATAAACCTTGAATTTCTTAAATTATGAATTTGTAAACATCTCAAAGTACTACTGATTAACAATGATAATTAAACTTAAACATTATTCAAAATATCATTTTTAAGATTGAACAAAGTGGAAATAAGCTTACTAAATATCATGCAAAAACTAGGTTCACTATAAAGTACATGGGAATTAATCATACTCATAGTTTTACTCATAAACATATTAATTTTTAAGATTATATTATTAAAAAATATACTTATTTTCAACCCAATCAAAATTGAAAAATTATTTTTAATATTTTATATTCATCTTTCATTTTCATTCTAATTATATTCTTATTTAAAATGTTATATATCTATATATAGTCTAAACTCCTGTGATGGTCACTCCTCATCCTATGATCAACAAAAGGGAGTTCATCCTTCATTTTAGGTTTATAATCTAAACATGAATTGATAGAAGTACATCATACCTCAAATACAATAAGGTATGGATAATGACATTTGATTATAAATTTATAAAATATTTTTGGAATGGTTTAGTTTTAATGTGGGAGAGATATTGAAAGTTCAAAATAATAAAAATAATTTAAATTTAAATATTAAAAATGATTTTTTTCTTATAAATTATAATAAAAAATTTATATTTTATTTTCAAAATATAATAATAACATTGAAACAATAAAATGTTAATCTAAGTTATAAAAAAAAATTATATTTTTAAATTGAAAACTCATTAACAAATATTTTTGTAATGGTTTAGTTTTAATGTGGGAGAGATATTGAAAGTTCAAAATAATAAAAATAATTTAAATCTAAATATTAAAAATGATTTTTTTCTTATAAATTATAATAAAAATTTTATATTTTATTTTCAAAATATAATAATAACATTAAAACAATAAAATGTTAACCTAAGTTATAAAAAAAAAATTATATTTTTAAATTGAAAGCTCACTAACAAAGAGAATTTTTTCAAATGAGTAACAAATTAAACATACAATAATAAAGATATAAAAATCCCATTACACACCCTTAATAGCATCTCAACATTATCATTTACCAACATTCTCATTTAACAATTAAGATAATGTATTCAACAATTAAGATGTTGTATGCAATATTTTAACTACGCTTTCTCAATCTATGAGCAAATACCAAATACCCACTTGAACCCAATTTTCCTTCGAACAATTTCTAAGACATACTTACATCTAAAAACCAAGTGATTTACAAGAAATCCTATAGGCTACGAATGCATGCCATATACATGTAATCAAATATGAAAAAAAAGAATTACCACATTTATTCATAGAGTTCATGGAATTACTATTACTTTCCTAAATTCATTTCAATTATACATATATATTTTAATTTATTATTTATTATATTTGAAAAATTCATTTAGTTGAAACATAAAATTATTGAATATGTTAATTTACAGTTTTAATAAAAAATTTAATGGATAGAACAACTCAACAATTAATTAACTAGTGTTGATCGATCTTAACTGCAAATCTATATGTATTGAGAAGATCCAAAGTTAAGATGGATTTGCATTGATTCTTAATATGTCACAAGTCAACTCCATGTGGCGCATATAAGGAATTACACATCTCATTTATATTAAAAAAACACCATTGAAATGTTTTAACTAATATGGACCTAGAGGGATCATATCCCTGCTATGGAAACATTTTCTCAAATTTTGATCCCTTTTGGTGCATGATAGATTTTGAGTTAATATGGATCTATGTCGG
>SNQJ01S0006158.1:256876-267139 GCA_010110895.2 Picea sitchensis | reverse complement strand
GTTATAATGATCAAATATGACACATACCATGATACCTCGGACCAATTACCTCATGAAGCAAGAGTCCTCTCTGATGCAAGTCCAAGCCGGTGGTGATGGAGGCTGCTACTGCTGACAGGACACATCTAGCGAAGAAGAAGAAAGATGGGCCCTCCAGGGCCATGCTCAGGTCAATCCTGCTCTCGGTACTTCATGTCTAGGACATGTGGGCCTCGAGACATGATCTCCTAGTTATCCCTAGATATCGGGGATAACAGGTCTAAACCACCTCGTTAGACTATAGCCATGGCCAAAGAGGGGTAAACAGGGTTACTAGAGGTCACTCCAGTCACAGGTGTTATATTCTGAAAGTGACATTGAGCTAAAAAGGGTTAAATGCACATTTAAGTCATTATGAGCTAAAAATAGAAGTCAACAGTGAATTAGGGTTTCACCAGTGATTTAGGGTTTTGGAAGTCAACAGTGAATTAGGGTTTCAGCATGATTCAGGGTTTTGGAAAGCTATAAAGGAAGGGTCAACAACCTAATTCATTATTATGTAGATTATGACTTGTCATTGAGGAGAAGAGGCGCATCTCAGGAGAGATAATTTAATGGATTACATGAGGAAGACACCAATGGTTGATTTCGGTGTTGAGAGACACACCCTAGTCATCGGGAAGATCATTCAGGTCTTCCATCATTCTTCAGCAGCAGTTACACAGTGTTCAGCAGCAAGGGTGCATTCATCCAGAGTGAGGGCGCAGCTTCTGAGAGGGTTTTTAGTTGACTTATCCCATCCAGGGAGAATTCCGAGATTTCCCTCTGACCCATTTGAGAGGAGGGAAAGGCACATCTTTTTCCTAGTTCCTCATCAGATTCCGACGGAGGAATAAACTGGGACGCATTTTCCAAACTTGGACGTGCGACACTTTTGGCGGGCACATTTGGGGTTCCAGAGCGAGCATCAGACCAGATTCAGGGAAACCCTTCCGACCCATTTCCCAGTAGACCAAGGCGGTTGTTTTGAGACATATCTCGTCCAATTCCGACGGTGGAATCACTAGTACGCATTTTGCCAGAAGAAGAGGGGCGCATTCCCCCACGGGTATCCATCTGGGGTCCAGATTCATCAGCAGAGGGGTCCAACAGATACCATTATTGAGGACTAGAGCAGGACGCATCATTTGGGATAGTTTTCAGGCCATTCCAAGAAGTATAGCTCCCAGGGCGAACTTTCCAGACTTCCAGCAGTTACCGTCAGAGCTGCCATAGTCCCAGCGCATCCATTGATTCCGCAGTGCTCCCATATTCCGGGTATTATCTTTTAGTTGCTTCTTTGTATTCCGTCTAAGATCCTTTGTCTGTTGATCTAGTCGAGTATTGTCAGTTTATTCAGCCGCATTCGGCCATTTTGTAATCCACAGAGATATCATAATACAAACTTTGCACTCCTTTGTCGCATTTATTATTTGTATGATCATTTATATGTTGTAAACCATTGATCCTACACACACATTAGCAGCGTTTCCTAGACTAGCCAAGTCAAGAACAGTACAGGGACCAATTTGTCTAATGCTTTCATATAACCTGCAACAATTATAATTTATCATAAATAGAAATGAATTATGAATATAAACCATAAGTACAAAATTGAATTGAACATAAACCATAAGTAGAAATTATTATAAATAAATTGTTTGAAAAAATTTCTCAGGAAGCTTGGCTGAAGTGTTCAGGAAGCGAGCTTCTAGATTTCGGAAGCGAGCTTCAGGGTGCAAAGCTTCCTGATTGGCAGGAAGCACAGTTTTGCACCCCGGAGCGAGCTTCCGAAATCCAGAAGTGTGCTTCCGGATTTCGGAAGCGCGCTCCGAAGCTCGTTTCTTGAGCAAACCCGCTTCGAGCGGGCTTCCGAGGGTGGAGCGGGGGGGTGCACTTCCGGTAACCCTGGTTCAAGGTGTGCACCAAACAATCAGACCAAAAGATGTGTGGATGAACTCGCTCAATGATTTTACCTGCTCCCTTACAATTTGTTGCATTATCAGTGATTACTTGAATCACATTAGAAGGACCAACATCATTAATTGTTTTCAAGAGGAGATCTGAAATGTTTTGGGAAGATGCAATAATTGAAGAGGAGTCATGCGTTGCAAGAAACATTGCACCGATAGCAGAAACACCAAGAACATTGATCAAATGTTGTTTTCTAAAATTTGTCCAACCATCTGATTGTTAAAATTTGGTAGCTTGGAGGTACTTCTGCATTGGCAGCGCTCAGCATGCGGAAGTGACCAAACAAATTTTTTCTCCTAGTGACTTTATAATATGTTTTTATAAAGTGATTTTATAAGTTGGGTCTTTTAATTTTTTTAATGTAAAAGTGACTGTATGATGTTATGGGTCACTTTAATAACTTAAGTGACCTCAACAAATGATTAAGTCGTGACCGTTGATCTCATGAGGGCAAGATCTAATCTTGACCGTCAATTTCATTGGAAGACCAAGGGTTAGGGCAGTTACATTTAAAAATTCATTAAAAGGCAACTCATTAGGAGGAGGGCGCACTTTTGAGGAGAAGTTGAGGGAAGGTGAAGGGGCATGCATCCTAAGAAGGTTTCTAAGCTTGAAGGGAAAGAGTTTAAGCAGCCAGAAGGTGGCATGCATACCTAGGAGGATTGGCACGCACTTCTAGACAACATCAGCCAGAAGGTGGCATGCATACCTAGGAGGATTGGCACGCACTTCTAGACAACTTCAACATTTGTGGACGTCGTACAGTATGGATTGGAGGAGGTCGTACAACATTTTTTTTGCTTGCCTTGCAGCTACATCTTGCACAACAATTTATGCTGAGTATTGGCACAAATTTCTAGGAGTTTTGCTGCCGATAATAAATCGGTACAGTGAGGTAAGACTTTGTACATTTTCTGGGCACGAAAACCAAGAAATATATATGTTGTTAGTGACTGTACAGTCCGTACAGGTTGTACTGGAAGTCAGTTTTTTTATTTTAGACTTTGTTGCTAAGGATATACATGTTTTTTTTGCTCAGATAGGGTGAAAGTACAAATTATAAATGTTGATTGAAAGCTGTTGTTGTACTCAGAATTTTTCCTTGAGTTGAATAAAGAAACTTTCTCCTCAAATTTGTCCTATTTTCTGTGTTTTTTCTTCAAGTGCTTATGCATAGATTTTTGTGTCAAATGAGGGTTACAGCCTGCTGATATATGAGTTATTTCCGCTGCTATTTTATTTCAGAACTAGTCTATTAGTATTTCTGTCCATAAAGAACAGTAGTATGGTTGTTGGATATTTATAAGAGACTGAGATTAATTTTAGACTAAGTGTATGTTGAACTAAAATGTATTTTTCAACATGGTATCAGAGCAGGTGCTATGAAGTTTAGTGGGCAACTTTTGGCACTTGGGACAACAAGTGATTTGTTGAAGTATTAGCTTGAAGAAAGGTAGAAAAGGTTCTTTGTGAGAAGGACAAAGATGACTTCCAGCATTAGATTTGAAGATAGGTTGGAGGGGATCTCCAACTACCTGCAGTGGAAGGTTAGAATTAGCAGTGTTCTCAAGGAGAACAAATTGTGGTTGTTTGCGAACACCATTGTGCTTGTACCTACTTCATATCCCATAGCTCTTGATGTTCACGAGGTGAGGGAAGCCAAGAATCAGAGAATCATCTTAGACGGGGTCAAAGACCAACTTATTCCACACTTGGTTGAGAAGAAGACAGCCAAAGAAATGTGGGATGCACTAAAAATTTTGTATGAGGAAAAGAACGAGAACCAGAAAAAGGTTCTTTGGGACAAGCTCCATGGTGCTAGGATGGTCAAAGGAGAGAGTGTGGCCACCTACCTCACCCAAGTTGCACAGGTGAAGGACGAGTTGGTAGCTGTTGGAGAAGTCATTCATGACTCAGAGTTGGTGTGGATAGCCCTCAAAGGCTTCACCAAGGAGTGGGAGAATTTCGTCAAGTGTGTGGTGGGGAGAGAGAAGCTCCCTGACTGGAGTAGACTATGGGATGATTTTACGCAGGAGGAGATCCAGGAGGGATCTCAGGAAAAGGCATTGGATGGTGCATACGACAAGAACATTTCTCTTGTGGTAAAGGGCAATGAGAAGAAGAAGGACATGAGCAAGGTGAAATGCTTTGCATGTCACAAGACTGACCAATATGCTAGTCAATGTCCGAACAACAAGAAGAAGAAACCGGAACCAGAGGTGTGAGCTTTAGCAGAGGTTGTAGAGTTTGTTGAGAGATATGAAAGGGAGTTCTCTCTCATGACTGGTCCCGTGGGCAGTCGGTGCCTAGTGTTCGAGGACATTGAGTCTTGGTTTGTGGACAGTGAAGCTTCTCGGCACATGACTGGGTTGAGGTCAGTTTTCCTCGATCTTACAAAGATAGACTCAGACTGTAGAGTGAATTGTGGATCCGGCCCACAACTTGCAGTAAAGGGGGTTGGAAGGGTGAGATTCCAACTAGACTCAGGAGGTCTTCTGGAGGTTGTCGAGGTGTTATATATTCCAGAGTTGACTGTTAATTTACTCTCAGTGTCAACTTTGGATGAGAGTGGATTTGGAGTTGTCTTCTACAGTGGACATGTGTTTTTATATCCTGTAGGAGAAACTGCTGACACAACAGTAATGATTGGTGTCAAGTATGAGGGCCTGTACAGGTTGTTGGGTAGACTTGTGTTGGGGTCCAGTGGATTTCTGGACTCAGATTATGTGTCGGAGAGTTGGAAGGAAGCACGGGAGAGAGAGTCGATATCGGGGACTCAGACTTCTTCCGAGACTCTCAAAGGACTCAGCGGGCATGAGTCAACACATATGGATGCTCAGGAGAGTGTGCAGTCTCCTAGGAGCATGTCTTCAGTTCATGGTACAACAGAGGTAGCAGCAAAGGCTTCTAGTGCAGTCGGAGTAGTGGCTTCCTGTTCAAAGGGAGCAGAGACTTCTAGTACAGAGGGAGAAGCTATGGAAGCTAATGAGATGGAGACAGATTCTGGTGGTGATACCAGAAGAACCTCTCTCTCTAAGAGAGAGTGTTGAAATTTAGTCACTTGGAAGTACTTCTGCATTGGCAGCACTCAGCATGCGGAAGTGACCAAGCAAATTTTTTCTCCTAGTGATTTTATAATATGTTTTTATAAAGTGATTTTATAAAGTTGGGTCTTTTAATTTTTTTAATGTAAAAGTGAGTTTATGATGTTATGGGTCACTTTAATGACTTAAGTAACCTCAACGAATGATTAAGTCATGACCGTTGATCTCATAAGGGCAAGATCTAGACCGTCAATCTCATTAGAAGACCAAGGGTTAGGGAAGTTACATTTAAAAATTCATTAAAAGACAGCTCATTAGGAGGAGGGCACACTTTTGAGGAGAGGTTGAGGGAAGGTGAAGGGGCACGCATCCCAAGAGGGTTTCTAAGCTTGGAGGGAAAGAGTTTCAGTAGCCAGAAGGTGGCATGCATCCCTAGGAGGATTGACATGCACTTCTAGACAACTTCAGCATTTGTGGACGCCGTACAATACGGATTGGAGGAGGTCGTACAACATTTTTTTGCTTGCCTTGCAGCGATAGCTAGAACATAAATTTCTGCTAAGTATTGTCACGGATTTCTAGGAGTTTTACTACTAATAATAAATACATATAGTGAGGTACAGATCTGTACCTTTTCTGGGAACAAAAACCAAGAAATATATTTGTTGTTAGTGACTGTACAGTCCATACAGGTTGTAATGGAAGTCAATTTTTTTATTTCAGACTGTGTTGCTAAGGATATACATGTTTTTGCTCAGATAGGATGAAAGTACAGATTATAAATGTTGATTGAAAGCTGTTGTTGTACTCAGAATTTTTCCTTAAGTTGAATAAAGAAACTTTCTCCTCAAATCTGTCCTATTTTCTGTGTTTTTTCTTCAAGTGCTTAGGCACAGATTTTTGTACCAAGTGAGGGTTACAACCCGCTGATATATGAGTTATTTCTATTGCTATTTTATTTCAGAACTAGTCTATTAGTATTTCTGTCCATAAAGAACAGTAGTATGGTTGTTGGATATTTATAGGAGGTTGAGATCAATTTTAGACTAAGTGTATGTTAAACTAAAATGTATTTTTCAACACTGATACAATGGATACCCCAATGTCTGACCATTCATCTGTAAACTGTGTTAGAGATCTTTGAATTTTTTCTTTTTCCCTGTCAAGTAACACAGTTCTAGCTTTCTCATAGTTGGGGCACTTGTATCCTTTGGGGGCTTCGTTGATTGCCTTGACAAGATCATGCCAATAAGGGGAGCGAAACACATTGAATGTGATACCACAAACATAGAGAGACCAGAACACTTTTGCATACACCTTATCCCTACCTCCAATATCAAGGAAATTTGTTATTGTTCTTCTAGATCCAGAGGTTCCAGAACCACGACGAGATGGAGATGTGTTGCCACCAAATCTAGATGAGGCATCGGATTGAAGCTTTTGTTTTTTACCATACTTTTTTTGTGCAACTTCCTCTATCTTTATATATTTTTCTCTCTGCTCCTTGGATATATTAGGGCAAACTGTGATCCCAGTGGACCCCTTGTTGTCATCACTCTCCATTACACCACAAAGATGCCTCCTTAGACGGGTATATGAACCGGTATAAGGTTTTCCATCATGACAGTCATGAAGACATAAAAATTTAATGCTTCCACCACCTTTCCCCTCAACTTTTGTTACAAACTGCCACAAGGGTCTCAATAAATCTTTGCGTTCTACATTTCCCTCTTCCTATTCAAACCCTTCACCAGCTTCATATTGTGGGTCATCATGAGAATCACCACTATCATCTTCTTCCCTTCGATGCCTTCTCCCCATCAGAACCATGAGAACCAAAAACTGAATGATAAACCAAAAGAAAACCATTTTCTTCAAGTTTTAGATGAACAACCTGCAATAAAATGAGAGAGAAGAAGGAATAGGAAAGAGTAGGAGAGGAGGAAAAAAAACATTAACAAAGTTAACCCAAGGAAATGAGGGAGTTGGGGTTTGTGCTTACCTCTTTAGCTCTTGAAACTTGAAAGTTGAAACCTTTGGAAGATGGTTGTCTTTGTTCTCTCCTCCAAGCTCCTCTTTGCTCACTCTTCCAAGCTTTCCTTTGCTTTCTCCTCCAAGTTCTCACAAATCTGCACTCTCAAGCTCTCCTTTGCTTTCTCCTCCAAGCTCAAGATGAAAGAATGAGGAGAATGGAGGGGAAAGAGCTCATTTATTCTCCTCCTTCTTTCCCCTCAACCCTAAGCCTAAGCTAGGCCCCACCCTAACTCAAAAAAATAAAAATAAAATGAGTTTTTTTGGTGAAGTTCGCGTGTACCCCTTGGAAGCGTGCGGGCCTTCCTTGGAAGCGCATGTGAAGTGCCCTACGAAGCACGCTTTAGACCGGGAGCTTCAAAAATGGAAGGGAGCGTGCTAAAATCCCATGAAGCACGCTTCATCCCGAGCTTCTTGGACGCACCCGCTCGGATCGAGCTTCGGGGCTTCGAAGCGGGGGGGGGAGCTTCCTGCAACACTGCTTGTATCTTCTACTTGATCTCTAACATTTATTTTGCAGCTTGTGATGCCATTTTATTGCTGATATACATTGTTACTAACAGATGCTATTAGGGACAGCAAGATTAACTTGCTTCTCCAAGTGATTATACTGCAATATATGCTTTTTTTTCTTGTGTCTCGGGCAGGTATTTCACCATTTGCAGGTTACTCAACATACTTGGCAACCCTTGGACTTTCCTGAGACTTCATTCAAATACTTTCACACCATCTAGATTTGACCTCTAGGGACTTCATCTCCATCTTCCTCCATCTTCATCTCATTCCCCCTAGGGTCACCGGGATTCCCCCCTTGAGGTAACTACCTCACCTCTAAAGTGACGGGGACACCTGCCTAAGGTGACAGTGGGTAGGTGACCTCTTATTTGTCGCCATTTAGTGGTTGGGTCGGGCTTTTCCCAACCTACAACTTGTGGAATAACAGGTAGCAATATGTCTAGCATACAAAGATAAATGTGCCTTAATATTGATTTCCTTTATCCTCTTTTAATCACTGTTTAGATGATAAATTGCTCACTGTCTGCTTGTGTTGGATAACTGTAAATGCTTACATTCAATACTCTAATTCATGATCATTTGATGGTTCTTGGGACACTATAAGGAGTGAAATCTACTGAATAGTTTTGTTGTCATAATGGCAGTTTCATGCTTCATTTGGGCTTTGATTGTTAAACTATAATATGCTCCAAACACTCATTGATAAGGGCGTCTGAAGTGCTGATATATTTTGCTGTTGATCTGTGGGATTTATCATGGTTCACTAGTAATGAGTATACACTTTGGAATGTTCTCAGTGCACTATTTGGATCATTGTTCTATGGTTACAAAACTGCCCAGGTTAATACACAAGTTTGCATGCTGCAGCTATTGTTTCCTCGGTTGTCATTGCAAGAATATAACTCTTTGCACATGATCTCTAAATTGTGGAAAGGTGCTTGATGATGACAAATGAACTTTCAATCTTTGATGAATGAATGATATACTTTTTATAATCTCATGATCACATTTCATTGTGTAATTGAATGCATGTTTTGACTTTTTTTGATGGAATCTCATGGTACATGGTTTATTGTGGTTTATTGTGGTTTATTGAGAAAGATTTGTCTTTCACTTTCCAAGAACAACCTTGAATGTGTTAAATTTTTAATTAAATAAAGTACCTAGGCAAGTGTTCTCATCCCTAGGCGCCTAAGGGGTGAGAAAGTGCCTAATGTGGGCCCTAGTCATTTAATTTGTGAGATGCAAATTAAAAGGTGACTTTATGACTTTAGTGAGGGTGAATGAAGAGACATCAAATCTCAGCCACACATCTAATCTAATCTCAACCATTGGATTAGAAAACTCCTCACCTACCTCATGAGGTCGATTAGGGTTGGAGGGCGCACCCATTCTTGGGTTGTTGATTCATTTTGAGAGAGCAAGAGAGAGAGCATTTTCGAGCAGCAAGAGAGCAGCCATTTCTGAGAGCTAGGGCACGCATTCCAAGGCAGAATAATAGCACAAAAATAGAGGAAAAGGTTCAGCATACACAGGAGGCCGTACAACACGGATTTTGAGGTCCGTACAGTCACTTGTGTGCACAAAAATCGAGACAGCAGACATCATTTATTTTTGTTCGTACGGTACGAATTTTATCAGTCCGTACAACCGTACTTTGGCACAGATTTAGAGGAGGGACAAACAGCCATACTCAGGTCGTACCGTACGGGTTCCGTACAGTCCTTTCTTGGCACAAAAATCGAGACAGATTGCTATGAGGTTTTTCTGGAAAGTTTGGCATGGTTTTCAAGGTAGCTGTACAGCCATTAATGCACCCAGAAAATTGTTGAAGCTGTTGGCACGTATTTTGAGGCATCTGTACAGCAGTTTGGAGGCACGCAAATCGAGGAGAAGACCTGCAATTTATTGCAGAAAATTCTAGAAAGAATTTTGAGGAGTTTGGCTTATTTCCTGTGTGAAGACTTGGCACGGTTATCGAGATAAGTTTGTCATTTAAATTTCTGAAGATGAACATGCTGTAACAAAATTTCTCTGAAGCTCCTAAATAATAAAAATCTCCCTCTCTCACTAGTTTTCCCCTTGTGGGTTTTTCCAGGGTCAAAGTTAGACCAAAAATATTTGTGTCAATATTTTATGAGTTTTATGTGCTGCTGATATTTTATTTCTGCATTATAAACGATGTTCAGAATCCTCATGTTTCAGTTCTGAAATTAATTTTTTGCTAAGTTTTATTTGCTGATATAAAACTAGGTTTGGGCATTAAACATTGGCTGAAAAATCAGCGAGACTGAAACTGGGTTGGGGTCTGAAAATTTACATGGTATCAGAGCTGAGTTGAAGGGAAGCAGAGATTTCAACAGTCATAAAGTTGGGACAGCAGTCACTTCACAGGGCAGATTTTTGAATTTATTATTTTCAGCAGAAAAGGGTCAATGGCTACAGGTTTGAGAGTTGAGGACAGACTTGATGGGGCAACAAATTTTAGTGCTTGGAAGGAGAGGATGATCTTGCTTCTGCAAGAAAACGAGTTGTGAGACATTGTGGAAAATACCACTACTCATCCTGTTGTGGTACCTACTGATGCTACTCTTCTTGCAGCTTACACTAAGAAGAGTATCAAGGCTAAGAGGTTTATTCTTGATGCCATCAAGGATCATTTGATTCCTCACTTGACGGG
>SNQJ01S0006158.1:222629-245452 GCA_010110895.2 Picea sitchensis | reverse complement strand
CCACTTTGGAGTTCATCCATTTGTACACCTTATCAATCATGATAAGACAATAATGAGAGCATGGGTCCTCCAACCATTCTTCTAGGATAACTCAATCCGCAAAGCGTCTTCCCGTGAGGGCTTTCACCATAAGAGGACCACTTCGGAGTTCATCCATTTGTGCACCTTATCAATCATGATAAGACAATAATGAGTCATCTATACATTTTTCAACAATGCATCATATACCAATGGAACCACATCGATCCATCTTCATCATGTATCAATGACAATTCATTGATCCATCTTCATCTATGCATTCTCATCAAGGACAATACATATTATATTACATAAATCATCAATCAATCCTTTGACATCAATCAATCACTTGACATCAATCAATCAAACCATTGGCATCAATGACAACATGATCCAACAGTACCTACCTGAGACACAAGGAAAACCAAGTATACAATGCAATATATCAAGTGGATAAACAAGTTAATCTTGTTGTCCCTAATAACAACAATAAACATAAACATATATCAACAAGAAACTATTAAGAGAGGTTGCTATATAAGGTGCCAAATGTCAAGATAAATGTGATAAATAAACTAGCAAAGAACTAACACCACTTTAGGAATAAAAATTGTGATTTTAGCATGATAGTATATCTGTAAATAGAAAATCTGCAATAAAGGCTAACAACCGTAATGGATGTAGCAAAACAAGTTGAATATCAACAAAGTTAATCAATGAAAGTTGCTCCTAATTAGCCTAAAAAGTGCACTAGGGTTAGTAGTTCATTGGGGAGAAATTATAGCTAGTTCCTAGGGTTAGTTTGGAGGTTTCCTAGCGTTAGAAGGTTAGCTTTTCTGCATCCCTAGTGGTTGTAGGTTAGTTTTGTAACAACAAAAAGTTTTAGTGAGAAAAAATGGATGCCTCAATGAGGCAAGATAGTCTAAGGCTCAAAGAATAATATCCCAATGAGAGAACTTCAAGACCTTGAATTTTCACATTTATCAATGCAATATTTTGTTTCTCCAATGCAATGAATAATGCCTTTGATTAATGGGTTAATGGGGTCACAAGATAGAGAGCTAGAGGTACTACCTCCTTGGGGGTATAAATCCTTTTATTCCCCAAAGCAAGTATCCTAGCTAGGGTTTAGGCTAAGGGGCGTATGCCCTTATAATTCCTTAGAAAACCCTTGCAAACAATGTTTCTATGATAGATTATGGTGGAGCTAGGTAGGGTTGTATGCCCTTATACTCCCTACTTAACTTATCAAATAACCTTGAACTTTGAACAAAGAAAACAACAAGTGTAGCCTTTACCAAATTCAAGTTGCAATCAGATAAATTCTTAACATGCCAAGAAAAACCACCATAAAGAGATAGAAATAACCTCCATAAGATAGCACATCATCATCATGTAGCCAATAACCAAAGAGAACACCATAACATAGCACAAGAGAACAAAAATATTGAGGGTAGCGAAAATTTCAGTGCTTAGCCTCTTACAATGGGAGAGTTATGTTGTGAAATGAGATTCACATGGTCTCTATTTATACAAAAATATTCAAACATAGTTTTTCCACTTAGCAAGGGTAAAACATAAGATAAGGGGTCAACAACCCTTATATTACCCCTTGCATCAAATAATAATATTTAATTTTCACTTTAACACAATAGAAGCCCTAAAAATAAGATGACGTCACCCTTTTATGGGACGTTTTGACCACTTGAGCAAGTCGTTGGAGAGGAAAATGGAGGTCGTGGGGGCTCCTTGAGCCTCCTCATCGTGTGATAGGGTCAATCCATGTCGTCTCCAGTAAAAATATGCCAAGTGTCAATGTACAATAACTCCATCACCGTCAAACCCCTTCAAGTATGACGTCAAACCTCAAAAGATGACATTTTTCCTCTCCTAGGAAAGTCATTTGGGTAATAGGGGATGGACAATATCCTCCATTATGCCATGTAAGACTTCAAAGACATGTATCTATGATTTGGTGTGCAAGCCTACAACATCCAACCTGTTGGCTTCTTGCCCCATGGAAGCCCAAGCTAGGCTTGTTCTCCCAAAACTGGCCACCAAGAAAATTCCTGTAAAACAAAAGGGTATGCCCTCCAAATATCTCAAGTCAAAGGAATCGTGACAAGTGTAAACCACGTCTAATAAGCAAGGCACCTAAACATGTGCATCAAAACTACCTCATCAAATTAAACAAATGCTCAAAAACCCTATACAATTGACCAAGTTTAAGTATGGGAGGGGTGTCATAAAAATCATATTGGGTAGACCAAATCCCTCAAGTAGGGGATGCTCCCAAGGATGGCCTTTCAAGGTTATGTAATGGATGATGAGGTGGAAGGGGTTTAGACTTCATAATTTGATGATTTTCATGACATACAAGGGCTCATATTATCTCATTTATTGGTGTCGTTGTAGAGGGTGTGTGGCACCTTCATTTGCGATGCACTTTTTCCAAGCCCATCCTCTTGCCATTCTTATATTTCTTGTTATTTCTTTCATGTTTTAAGGAACAAGTTGAAGTCCATTGTCCTAGATTGGTGTCCATAAAACCACAATGTTATTCACAAATACCTCACGGAGATGAGAAGGTTGGCTCATGATGATACTCCCTTTCTCTCAATTGTGTAATTGAGAGCCACTAACCTAGCTTGGTGACCAAATGATGGTAATGCCATACCGCTAAATACCCATGATCATGATAGGTCGACTCATGATGGGACCTCCCATCCTCCAACTAACCCCTTAAGCATTCACTATCATTTGTTTTTGTAGGTCCCCATTTCTTATAGAGAAGCATTTCATTTATTTCTCAGGGATCCCTTGGCGAAGCATTTAGAAGGTCTATATTTAGGCTTTTATCTTTTTAGCCAACAACAATCGCTCTGGGCCTTCAACCCTTTCTTCCCATGAAATGAGGTACGTGCACTTATTGGGTCACTAAAGTCAAAGGGCCTACAAGAAGACAATATGATGGGAGTCTAATGAGTAGAAGGTGGCAAGTATGGTCAGGAATGGTATGATAACCCCTTAAGGGACCCCTAGTCACAAACCTTCCCCAAAAGTTGGCCACTTACTAGGAAATATATGACACTCACTAAAGTGAAACAAGGTCAAAAGCATAATTTCCAAGAAGGAATTCTATAATCAAAAGAAACTTAAATACAACATGTTTAAATGCCTCAAATATTAGGGTGATTACCTACCACAATACCTGACTTGTACCGTATGGAGCAAGACCCATCTTCCTTCCAGAAGATAGCTGGTGTGGTGGGTGTGTTGACAATGGATCAAAATGTGGTGATAGAGCGGGCTTTTGTATGTGCAAGTGGACACTACTAGTCATGTGGTCTCTTGCCGCTACATATCTGCAACCTGAGGGCCTCGAGACATCATCTCCTTAGTTATCACATAAAATGGGGATAACATCTGGCTCCTACTTGGGGACATGTTCTCGTCGTAGAGTGCATGAGAACCGCAACATCTCCTGGTACATTTGTTCCTACACCAAAACAAAAAACTGTAAAATCTAGGGTGGTTCTATCACCCTTCGTCCATATACTTCAAAATCCAAATGGAAACTAATCTAGAAAAGATAAATTTTAACATTTTTTCAAAAACTTCTAAACTAAGCATGAAATCAATCTGCAAGTAGAGAAAAATGAAATATGAAATGAATCTAAACTAATATGAGCAATTAAGATGCAAATGCAATGAAAGAAAGATGACCTACCTACTTACCTGGGGGCCTTGGGCCCCTGAAGATTAGGCGATACATGATTTCAGGCGAAGTCATATGACCAGTGCAACCAATTGATCATCTCATCAAAGTATCTCCCCCTGTGCTTAATCATGTGATACAACAAAGATAATTCCAACACAAAACGATCATAAGCATAAATAGATATATAAACAATCGTAAAATGAAACTCATGGAGATGGGTGGGAGGGAGAAAATCCTGTTGGAAATAGAAATTGTCAACCTAATCATCCTGCATGAGAGTGTAACCACAAGCCTGGTCAATCCATCTCTGAAGAGGGATACTGTATGTAGACGATGGATCATCTTCATCCCCGTTAGTATGATCACTACTTCTTGAAGACCAAGAAGATATAAGAGATCCCAAGAAGACCTCATGATTTCCTTGGGAAGAGGAAAAAGTTAAGGTACAGGCTCAATTCTAGAAAAAAAAAAAACACGCCCTCTTCATATACGGATCCCAGTAGAAATAATCAATATGAAAATACTTCCTCTTTGCAGAGTGAAACTCTAATTGCTCTGAGATGGCCACATCGTGGTATTCTTCCAAAACTGAGGATGAAGGTGGCTGAGAGTCCTCATATAAATCTGTAATCATGTCATCATCAAGCTCCCAAGCATATGAATCATCTACGCATGAAGAGCAGTCCTTTGAAGGTGAAAACTCAAACCCCTTTTCTTGAGGGATACCCTCAATGTTGTAAATGGGGTCTCTATTGAAAATGAGGTGACCAAAATCCCACTCAATATGAAAGTGTCTATATGCTCATCAACCATATGTAAAGGTTCGTTCATAAGACCATCAACAAAAATGACCATCTCTTTGTCTTCATGTGCAGGAGGAGTAAAGGCATGGACGTCTTCATCAAGTGGAAGGGCATATGCAATAGCTTCGTCTTTTTCAAATGTATCATCTAAATATTCAACATGAGAAAATTCATCGGGATCTTCTTTGTAACTTTCTTCATATGTCTATCCTTTGAGCACTTCTTCATTTTCAAGGGCTAGTTATTTGGCAGGAAATAACTCTCTTATACGATTCATCATTTCCTCAGCAGCTTTATTAGCAGCCTTTTCCTTTTCCATCTGTAAAAGTGCCATCTTTGAGGCATAACAAGTTCTGGATGAGGGTTCATCCCATGGTGCCATATTTCCATTGGTTGAAAAGACACCTCAATGGAGTCACCAGATGAGATCAAGGCTCATCAAAGGATGGACAAGTGAAACAAGGAAAGGTGGGTTATGGGAAAGTGGAGTCGCTAGATAAGCTTCAAGAAGAGCTCGTCAAGGGTGGAAAGGGAACGTCCTTTAGATGGAGTCGCCAGGCAAGCCAGGGAAAAGGCTTTGGGATAGCTTTCCAAAGTGTCGTTAGGGTTTGTTATCCCCATTTTGTGGATAACTAAGGAGATTATTTCTCGAGGCCCTCCGGTTGTAGATATGGAGTGCCGAGAGACTACTTGACCAACAATACCCTTTTGCACAGTTGGAAACCCCTCTCACCACCATAGATGGTCACATATTTCCAGATGGCATCCACCACATCAACTGGCTTCTGGAAGGTAGTGGGACTTGCTCCATGAGGTACAAGTCAGTATTATGGTGATAATCATTTCAATATTTAATCCAATTGAGTATGTTGTATCTTAGATTGCTCTAGATTTCATGATATATGCTTGGACATTATGTCTTTTTCCCCGCTTCACCTTGGTGGTTGAAATTGTGCCCTAGTACGTGGTCTTCCTTGGGGATGGGTTTGTTACTAAGAACTCCCTTAAAGATTCATTGTACCATTCCCGACCATACTTACCACTTTCCATCATTATTCCCCTCCATTTCATTATCTCTTTGGATTTTAGGGTGTATTGACCCAAGAAGGGGTTGTCCCTCATTCTATGGGAAGAAGGGGTTGAAGGCCCAGAGGGATTGATGTTGGGTAAAAGATAAAATCCTTGTATGAATCTTCGAGATGCTTCGCCCAGGGATCACCCAAGAAAGCAATGAAACACTTATCTTTGAGTAAAGGGGGACCCACAATATAATAAAGAATGCTTAAAGGGTTAGTTGAAGGATAGGAGGTCTCATCATGATACAACCTATCACATCCATGAATATATAGTGGTATGACATTTCCATCATCTGGTCACCAAACCAAGGTATTGGCTCTTAGTTGCATCCATGAGAGAAAGGGAGTATCATCACGAGCACCCCTTCTCATTTCCACTAGGTGTTTATGGGTGACATTGCCATTATCTAGACACCATGCCAGGGCAGTGACCTTCAACCTTTCCTTAAAATTATGAAAGAATAAATAATGGCAAGTAATGGGCTTGGAAAAAGTGCATTACAGACGAAGGTACCACACACCCTCTACAAAGGCACCCATGAATGAGACACTACGACCTCTTGTATGTTATGAGCCTTATGCCCATTGAGTCTTGATCCCAACCACTTCACCCAATTTACATGGATTAGAGAGGGATATCTTGTAAACTATCCTTGACCTAGGGTAAGATCTACCCAGTAGGACACCTCATTAACCCTCCCATATTCAAGCTTAACAAGTCGTATAATGTCTTTGATCTATGATGCACATGCTTAGGTGGCTCATTTATTTATTGGATTTATTTATCATAATGTTATGACTTGAGACCCTTGGAGGGCGTACTCATTTGTCTTTGTAGGACCTAGTTGGTGGACAATTTTGGAAGAACAAGACTAGCTTGGGCTTCCATGGGGATATAAGCCCACAGGTTGGATGCCAAGGGTCCACATGTTATATCACATAGATGAAGTATTGAAGACCTAGAAGATGATGTGGAATACCTAGCCCAACCCTCACATGCCAAACGATTTTCCCAGGAGGGGCAAAATGTCTTTTTTTTTAGCTTGACTTCATATTTGGGGGCTAGGGTTTGGTGGTGGTGTTACCACTCATTGACACATTGACATTTTGAGGAGGATGAGGCCTTGGCCACGAGGATATTGCATAGATGCTTGACATGTGGCCTTTGGAGGCCTACCATAGCTTCTCCAACACCAACGACTTGCTCCAAGTGCCAAAACGTTCCCTAAAGGGGTGACATCCATGTAGAATTAGGGATTTATTTGTGCAAAAGTGAAATTTTAAGTGAATTGTTTAATATTACTTTGATAAAGGGGGCAAGATTAGGGTTGTTGACACCTAGTCTCGTGGTTTACCCCTTAATCTGTGGATAAGTCTCTTTGGTGAAATTTTGTATAAATAAGAGATCGTAAGATCTCATTTGAATAATAACTCTCCCTCTTGTGAGAAGACTTGGTTTGAAATTTTCGCTACACTTGGCATATTTGTCTCTTGTGAACTTGTTTATGGCCATCTCTTCTGAATGGTTGATGGAGGAGTGAGGCGCTAGCCTTGGATGAATGCTTTCTAGCTTTTATGGTGGATTATCTTAGCATCTTATTGATTTGGTATGGTTTTTACTATTTTGCTATCATTTGTTTCAAGTCAAGGATTATATTGCTAGGAGCTAAGTGGGAAGTAAGAGCATTTACACCCCCACTCTGTTTTTCATCATTTATTTGCTTCAAGTTCATTGATGTTGTAAGGGTTTGTTTGAGGAAGTAAGAGGATTTACACCCCTCATTCTCAAATCCTAACTAGAGATACTTACCTTGGGACGTAAGAGGATTTACACCCCCACGGAAGTAACATCTCTAGTTCATTTACTTGACTCCATTAACCCAATATTTAAAGGCACTAGTCATTTATTTTTTGCATTGGAGATATAAAATCATTGCCTTGGGAAACATGATTTTTTGTCTTTTGAAAGATCTCTTGCTTGGAGTTGGTTTTCCACATTGAGAGGACTCTTCCCCTACTAGGGCGTCCCCTCTCTCCTACTACTTAAATTTTTGTTATAAACTTTAACCTACAGCCATTAAGGCTGCATAACCCTAGCTAATAACTCTCTCTTAACTCCTAAACTAACCCTAGAATAGCTCTTAAACTTTGCTCACTAACTCTACTAACCAGGGCACATCTTTTGGATTAATTGTTGGCATATTTTGATGGAGTAATTTTCTGATAAAAGTGAATGAAATCTACAGCCATAGGGCTGCAATTTTATGCAGAAAATACATGTTGTGACAACTTGCTTTATTCAGTGTCAAAGTGACATTTCTCAATCATAATTGATTTCCATATTCATTGATAATATCGATGATTGATATTATGCTTTACATGTTGATTTGAATGTTTTACTTGTTGATATAAACTGCCATCTACTGTTGCAAATTAGGGACAACAATCTTAACTTGTTGATCCATCCTAACATATATCATTGCAAGTTGGATTTTCTTATGTCTCGGGCAGGTACAATCATCCAGAGAGGTACTACACCATTGGGGAAAAAATCACTTGACTTACAAGGCATCTCTTTCCACTTAGACTTGAATTCTATGGGTTTCACTTCCATATCCATTCATCTACATCTCATTTCCTCTAGGGTCACTGGGGTCGCTTCCTTAGAGTGACCTAGTCACCCTTGAAGTGCGGGACCTACAACGAGGTGAAATTGGGTGTAGGATTCCCAAGTTGTATCACTTTCGTTTTTGGTTGGGTTGGTATTTTACAACCTACAACTTGTGCTATAACATTTTGGCATCGTTGCCGAGGAAAATTTTGAATCTTCTTCGTACCCTAACGACACTTTGGTAAGCTATACTGAAGCCTTTCCCTTATCTTGCTTGACAAATCCACCTAAAGGACGTTCCCTTTCCCCTTTTCCTTATGAGATCATCTTGAAGCTCTTCTGACAGCTTCACCTTCCCATAATCCTTCTTTCCCCAAACCTTTTCCCATTGGGAGGTTCAAGCCTTTTAAGGTTTACCAAAGAAGGCCTCCTCTCAAGTATCCCATTGTTAAAACCATTTTCCATAATACCCTTATTCTTGTTCCAATGGCTCATCCTTCGGAAAGGGACCTCTACAAACCCCTTAACATGGCCAATATCCAAGGTTACCCTAATACAATGCCAAAAGAAGTCAACAAGTGGTTGCCAAAGTTCCCAGGAAACAATGTGATAACTGTTGAGGACCACATTTATGTCATGCGCCGGGACATGGAAAATGCAGGTATTGAACATGGAGATGTGGCCATGAGGTTATTTGCTTCATCATTGACTGAAGAAGCCCTTGATTGGTTCAAAGGACTCCCTGATAATCATCTCACGTCCTATGATGTTTTTTCCAACTTATTCAAGAGTAGATGGTCGAAAAAGGAAGATAATGGGACACTTGGGACTCCATTCAATCAAGTAAAGAAAAAGGATAATGAAACAGTAAAGGAATTCATTACCATATTTGACAGGTTGTACAATCAAATTCCAACAAATTACCATCCTACAACATCATCAGTTTGTCTCCTCTACATGAAAGCTTTTGAAGGACAATTTCAATACATTCTCAAAGATAAAAAGCCCACATCATTGACAGAGGCTAAAGAGTTCAATATCGACATTGAAGAGAATCTCCTTGATTCGAAAATAAAACCTTTTCAATACCCTCGTGTCAAGACATAAGCAAGAACGAAGGTTTCCAACAACAATGTTCCTGATCTGATTGCTCTCCTGACTTAGAAGATAGACCAAATGAATACTCAGTTTGTCCAGGTGTAGAATCATCTTACGAACCATATGAATACAGTGGAAATAAATCAATCTTCTCCCAGACCTAAGTTTTCCAGACAGTAGAGAGATTCCACCGATTGGAAACCAAGGCCTCAACAAGAGGCAAAGGGCCCAGATACTTTAAAACCTGTTGGGACAGTTGATATAGAATCTTGGTGCCTCCCATGCCAAGAACCCCACAGGGAAGATGAGTTCCCCCGATGAGACGAAGATGATCCTGATAATATAAACTTCATTGATATGATTTTCAATTTCAACAATGAACAAGTTTCCCAAGAGAAGATCAATGAAGCCAGAAGAATAGGAGAAAGAGAGGGGAGACTTTGGTCCTTGAATAAATTGACAGATGATCAAAAGAAGCAATTAAGGAGGAGAGAAATTATGACCTACACTATAATAAATAAAGCTTCATCCTCTCTGTCATGGCCTGATACTCCTCTTCCATCAGCAGAAAAGGTGGCTCCTCCACCTCCACCGCCGGTATGTGATTTGCTTCCTAATACAACTCCTACAGATGATATTCAATTAAATATAGATGTTGCAAGCATGTTTGGAAAACTGAATATAACAGTCCCAATGACAAATATGTGTAAGATCCCTTTCGTGAAAAGGGAAATTTTGAAATTCTTATAGGTGCCAACCAAAAAGGAGGATCCTCCCATCATTTTGAATACTATGTATCTCGATCGGCCAAGGGACAAGAAACCTCCTTTCTATCTTTCATTAGGCATGAATGGCCTCCACTTGAACAACTGTATGCTTGATTTAGGAGCCTCAACAAATGTCATGTCATTGAAGGTAATGAATCAACTCAGTTTGAAGACAACTCAACCTTATGGCAGTGTTTGTGGTATTGATTCATGAAGGGTCAAGGTCTTAGGAGTGTGTGAAGATGTTGAAGTATTTTTGATATATTTTCCACATATGAACGTCCTCATGGACATATTAGTGATTGATATTACGAATGATTGGGGGATGCTCTTGTCGAGGACCTGGTCCTCAGCCCTTGGAGGCTTTCTTAGCATGAAATTTACACATGCATATATTCCCATGGGTGATGGAATGTATGTGATATTACACAACAAGGAAAATAAATATACACATGTAATGGACCTGAGGGGCCCTAATTATGTCATTGAACACTATCATGACATGACTCCACAGGTTATTGAGTATGATCCATCTGAGTTACCCTTCATACGGGAAGATTCCATAGAGATGTTTCTCCCCTAGACAGATAAGAAGAAGACTGCAAAATACCATGGAAAGGAGTTGGGGTCTATTCATATTATGCAGGGAGAAGATGAGAAACATGAAGAAATCATCAAAGAGATAGTCCACACAGAGCCTCCACATGATGAGAACACATCTTGCATTGATTTCAATGAAGTAGGTCTTGTGCTCATGTGGGACAAAAGGAAGGGAAAGCCTAGATATGACCAGAAAGACAACAATTAATGGCTTGGCCATTACATCATCAAGAAGAATTATGAGAAAGAAAGGTACTATATGACAACATTAGATGGGAGGAAGATGCCACTACTGGTAGATGGATCTCTTCTCCAACCTCACATCTAGGTCACATGGCTTCTCCAGGACCCATGCCCCATGTAAGTAGGTAAGTCATCTTGTTTTCCCCTACATTTGCATATCGATTGCTCATATTAGTTTAGATTCTTTTCATTTTCATTTTCCTCTACTTGCATATTGATTTCATGCTTAGTTTAGAGATTTTCAAAAAAATTCAAAATTTTCTTTTTCTGGCTTATTTGGTTTTGATTATGATCATATGAGAACAAGGATGAGTAGGCCATCATGCACTTGACAGTTTGATGTTTCCTTGTAGGCACAAGTCTACCTGGATATGTTGTGATTCTCATGCACTCTACAACGAGCACATGTCCCCAAGTAGGAGCCAGATGTTATCCCCTTTTTGTGGATAACTAAGGAGATTATGTCTAGAGGCCCTCAGGGTGCAAATATGGAGTGCTGAGAGACTACATGACCAACAATATGCTTTGCACATATGGAAAACCCACTCACCACCATAGATGGTCACAGGTTTATAGATGGCATCAACCACACCAATTGGTTTCCAGAAGGAAGTGGGCCTTTCTCCATGAGGTACAAGTCAATATTATGGTGAACATCATTTCAATACCTAATCCATTTGATTATATTGTATCTTAGATTGCTCTAGATTTCATTATATATGCTTGGACATTATGCCTTCTCCCCTGCTTAACCTTGGTGGTTGACATTGTGCCCTAGTAAGTGGTCTTCCTTAGGGATGGCTTTGTTACTAGGAACTCCATCAAAGAGCCATCGTACCGTTCTCGACCATAGTAACTACTTTCCATCATTATTCCCCTCCATTTCCTTATCTCTTGGGATTCTAGTGTGTATTTAACCAAGAAGGGGTTGTCCCTCATTCTATGGGAAGAAGGGGTTGAAGGCCTAGAGGGATTGATGTTGGGTAAAAGATAAAATCCTTGTATGAATCTTCGAGATTCTTCGCCCAGAGATCACCCAAGAAAGTAGTGAAACACTTATATTTAAGTAAAGGGGGACCCAAAATATAATAAAGAATGCTTAAAGGGTTAGTTTAAGGATAGGAGGTCTCATCATGATACAACCTATCACGTCCATGAATATATAGTGGTATGACATTTCCATCATCTGATCACCAAACCAAGGTATTGTCTCTTAGTTGCATCGCTGAGAGAAAGGGAGTCTCATCACGAGCACCCCTTCTCATTTCCACTAGGTGTTTATGGGTGACATTTCCATTATCTAGACACCACGCCAGGGCAGTGACCTTCAACCTTTCCTTAAAATTATAAAAGAGTAAAAGAATGGGAAGTAATGGGCTTGGAAAAAGTGCATCATGGACGAAGGTACCACACACCCTCTATAAAGGCACCCATGAATGAGACACTATGAACTCTTGTATGTCATGAGCCCTATTCCCATTGAGTCTTGATCCCAACGAATTCACCCACTTTACATGGATTAGAGAGGGATATCTTGGAAACTCTCATTGACCTAGGGTAAGATATACCTAATAGGACACCTCGTCAACCCTCCCATATTCAAGCTTGACAAGTCGTATAATGTCTTTGAGCAGTTAATTGTTTGATATAGTGATCTTTGATGCACATGCTTAGGTGTCTCATTTATTGATTGGATTTACCTATCATGATGTTATGACTTGAGACCCTTGGAGGGCGTACTCATTTTTCTTTGCAGGATCTAGTAGGTGGACAGTTTTGGAAGAACAAGCCTAGCTTGGGCTTCCATGGGTCTACAAGCCCACAAGTCGGATGCCAAGGGTCCACATGCCAGATCATAGAGATGAAGTATTGAATACCTAGAATATGATCTAGAAGATCTAGCCTAGCCCTCACATGCCAAACGATTTTCCCAGGAGGGGAAAAACGTCTTCTTTTTTAGATTGACGTATATTTGGAGGCTAGGGTTTGGTGGTGGTGTTACCACTCATTGACACATGGATGTTTTGAGGAGAATGAGGCCTTGGCCATGAGGATATTGCATAGATGCTTTACATCTGGCCTTTGGAGGCCTACCATATCTTCTCCAACACCAACGACTTACTCCAAGTGCCAAAACGTCCCCTAAAGGGGTGACGCCCATGTAGAATTAGGGTTTTATTTGTGCAAAAGTGAAATTTTAAGTGAATTGTTTAATATTACTTTGATAAAGGGGGCAAGATTAGGGTTGTTGACCCCTAGTCTTATGGTTTACCCCTTAATATGCGAACAAGTCACCTTGGTGACATTTTGTATAAATAAGAGATCATAAGATCTCATTTTAATAATAACTCTCCCTCTTGTGAGAAGACTTGGTCTGAAATTTTCGCTACACTTGGCATATTTTTCTCTTGTGCACTTGTGTATGGCTATCTCTTGTGAATGGTTGATGGAGGAGTGAGGCTCTAGCCTTGGATGAATGCTTTCTAGCTTTTATGGTGGATTATCTTAGCATCTTCTTGATTTGGTATGGTTTTTACTCTTATGCTATCATTTGTTTCAAGTCAAGGATTATCTTGCTAGGAGCTAAGTGGGAAGTAAGAGCATTTACACCCCCACTCTAGTCTTCATCATTTGTTGCTTCAAGTTCATTAATGTTGTAAGGGTTTGTTTGAGGAAGTAAGAGGATTTACACCCCTCATTCTCAAACCCTAACTAGAAATAATTTCCTTGGGAAGTAAGAGGATTTACACCCCTAAGGAATTAGCATATCTAGTTCATTTACTTGAATCCATTAACCCAATATTTAAAGGAATTAGTCATTTATTTTTTGCATTGGAGATATAAAATCATTGCCTTGGGAAACACGAATTTTTGTCTTTTGAAAGATCTCTTGCTTGGAGTTGGTTTTCCAAATTGATAGGAATCTTCCCCTACTAGGGAATCCCCTCTCTCCCACTACTTAAATTTCCGTTACAAACTTTAACCTACAACCATTAAGGCTGCATAACCCTAGCTACTAACTCTCTCTTAACTCCTAAACTAACCCTAGACTAGCTCTTAAAATTTTCTCACTAACTCTACTAACTAGGGCGCATATTTTGGATTAATTGTTGGCATATTTTGATGGAGTAATTTTCTGATAAAATTGAATGAAAGCTACAGCCATAAGGCTGCAATTTTCTTCAGAAAATACATGTTGTGACAACTTGCTTTATTCATCCTCAAAGTGCCATTTCTCAGTCATAATTGATTGCCATATTCATTGATAATATTTATGATTGATCTTATGCTTTAAATGTTGATTTGAATGTATTACTTGCTTATATAAACTTCCATCTACTACTGCAAATTAGGGACAACAATCTTAACTTGTTGATCCATCCTAACATATATCATTGCAAGTTGGATTTTCTTGTGTCTCGGACAGGTAAATCATCCAGAGAGGTACTACATCGTTGGGGAAACAATCACTTGACTTACAAGACATATATTTCCACTTAGACTTGAATTCTAGGGGTTTCACTTCCATATTCATTCATCTACATCTCATTTCCCCTAGGGTCATCAAGATCGCCTCCCTAGAATGACCTAGTGACCCTTGAAGTGAGAGACCTACATCAAGGTGACATTGGGTGTAGGATTCCCAAGTTGTAGCACTTGCTTTTGTGGTTGGTTCAGGCTTTTCCTAACCTACAACTTGTGCTATAACAATGTTTAGAAGAGGATTCAAAATCCTCCCCAACAATGGTGCCAAAATGTTATCGCATAAGCTGTAGGTTGGGAAAATTCCGACCCAACCACCAAATGGTGCACCTACCCACTACCACCTTAGATAGGTGTTCCCGTCACTTTAGAGGGGAATTGGTCACCTCAAAGGGGGAGTCCTGGTGACCCTAGGGGGGGAAAGAGATGGAAAGTGTGATGTATTAATGAGTACCCCTATAGGTTAGGTTGCTAGATGGAAAAGGGATATTGGTAATGAGTCTTGAGGGTTTTTTGAGGTTTCCAAAGACTTGAGTGATCTGCAAAGAGATAGTACCTGCCCGAGACACAAGGAAAACCAAGTATATAATGCAATGTATCAATTGGACAAGCAAGTTAATCTTGTTGTCCCTAATAACAACAGTAAACAAAGATATATATCATCAAGAAACTATTAAACGAGGTTGCTATATAAGGTGCTAAATGTCAAGATAAATGTCACAAATAAACTAACAAAGAGCTAGAACCACTTTAGCAATAAAACTTGTGATTTTAGCATGATAATATGACTGTAAAATAGAAAATTTCCAGTAGAGGATAAAAACCTTAATGGCTGTAGAAAAACAGGTTGAATTTCAACAAAGTTAACCAATGAAAGTTGCTCCTAATTAGCCTAAAAAGTGTGCTAGGTTTATTAGTTCATTAAGGAGAAATTATAGCTAGTTCCTAGGGTTAGTTTGGAGGTTTCTCAGGGTTAGAAGGAGAGATTTTCTACAGCCCTAATTGTTGTCGGTTAGTTTTGTAACAAAAACAAGTTTTATAGAGAGAAAAGAGATGCCTCAATGAGTCAAGATAACCTAAGGCTCAAAGAATAATATCCAAATTAGAGAACTTAAAGACCTTGACTTTTCAAGTTTATCAATGCAGTATTTTGTTTCTCCAATGCAACGACTAATGCCTTTGATTAATTTTTTAATGGGGTCACAAGATAGAGAGCTAGAGGTACTACCTCCTTGGGGATATAAATCCCTTTATTCCTCAAAGCAAGTATCCTAGCTAGGGTTTAGGCTAAGGGGTGTATGCCCTTATACTTCCTTAGCAAACCCTTGAAAAAAATATTTCTATGATAGATTATGGTTGAGATAGGTAGGGTTGTATGCCCTTATACTCCCTACTTAAATTAACAAATAACCTTGAAATTTGAACAAAGAAAACAACAACAACTGTAGCCTTTACCAAATTCAAGTTGCAATAAGATAAATTCTTAGCATGCCAAGAAAAGCCACCATAAAGACATAGAAATGACCTCCATAAGCTAGCGCATCATCATCATGTAGCCAATAACCAAAGAGAATACCATACCGTAGAACAAGAGAGAAAAAAGATTAAGGGTAGAGAAAATTTCAGTCCTTAGCCTCTCACAATGGGAGAGTTATGTTGTGAAATGAGATTCACATGATCTCTATTTATACAAAAATATTAAAACATAGTTTGTCCACTTAGCAAGCGTAAAACATAATAAAAGGGGTCAACAACCCTTATCTTACCCCTTGCATGAAATAATAATATTTAATTTTCACTTTAACACAATAGAAACCCTAAAAATAAGATAACGTCACTGTTGATGTTGAGGGACTAGAGAGTCCCCAACACCAACATTTCAACCTCTCGTGGGGCTAGGCGAGAAGAGACGAGAATATCACCCTAGCCTTAAATACCCAGACAAGAATGTGCATTGAACTCCAAGCCAATTTTCCCCTAACCTTCAGTCCAAGCATGAATTCATTTGCCTTGTCATTTTACTTTTTAGTAATATTTGATTTTTATGTAATTTATGGTTTTGATGATTTTATGTTGGAGTTTATACATTTGACATAACAAAATTAAATCCTAAAAGTATTTAAAGAAATAAATAAAACACAAACAATAAAATTTAAAAAAAAGTAAAGTCCTTTTTTTTAATGTTTATTATCAAGAAGTAACTAAAACAAAACTAAAAGAAAAGGGAAATTAGTGCTAAAAAGATTAATTAAAAAGAAAAACTTATTAAATAATAAATTCATTAACCATCAAAAATATTTATAAAATAATATGATGATTTAACATTTAATTTGCTTTAAGTAAAAATATGTGAAACTAAGAATAAAAAAAACTAAAACAGTTGGGAAAAAGAAAGTAACAAAGCTTTTACATATGAAGCTAAATGAGAAAAAATTATGTACATCATGTTACAGTGGTCATACTTAATATTTTCCTTGAATGTATTTCTTTTTTTTTTGAATTTAAATTGTTGAATTAAGAAAAGATGAGGAAAACTGAGAATTTTTAAAAAATAACAAAGAGACAATTTCAAAGTGTAAGAGAATTTGATCTTCATTAAAATACTCTCCATACAAATTCTTGAATTTTTGAAATCTACAAGTCTCTGCGTAGACTAGGGTCAAGTATATGGTCTTTAGCCACTCTAGAACAAGGTTACGATAGAAAGACCAAGCGCGAGAAGACAAAATGGAATGGAGCAATGGTGGCGAATCACAAGGAGAAAACCTGCATATATAAATTGATTAGTGCCAAATAAAATTGAGCTTGAATACAATAAACTAACAAGTAAACATTCACCTTATGAGAACCAACAAGCTCATCCTCACTTTATCTTTTCGCTGCTTCGCAAGACCCCCTCTCTCTAAATTTTCTGCCAAAGTTTTTCTCTTCTCAAAATTTTCTCTCTGAAAAATTTCCTCCTCCTCTTTGGCTGACTGTTGGTAGTTTAATAGTGTTTGTTGGGTCGTTGCAATTAGTTTCCAATTAGGGTTGTGTGTGGGATGAAACGTACTGAAGTGGATAACTGACTTGAACCGCCTCCTTTCAAAATTAAAAAAAAATATAATTTTAATTGCAAAAAAAATGAAATCATTATCGACGAACGATTCCTCATTAGATTGATTTGTTTGTCAAACTTAGTGTTTCTCCCATATGTGTCTTGGAGAATTGGAGTCATGGGTCAACTCCTCTAAAGGCTCGACTCTCTAATGTTCAACTAAATACCTGTTGTATAAGATCCTAAGCACTGTCACGTACAAGATGTCAATTAGAGCCACTGTCAGATATATGAGATGGATTTGGTGCCAAACGATAGCTATGCTCTGTTAATAACTTGGTCTTCAATTGTCGATTTCCACCAAATATCAGGCATAAGAACATGTCATGAATAAACAAGACAACTTTAGCTGCCAAGCTCTTGGCCAAATAGAGATGATAGCCAAATTTCTAAAGTTACAATACCAACTGTTACAGTATCTTGCACAATTTCACTTCCAAAATTTTGCTCTTCCTCTGGTCCATCCTCCTGGGGAACTCTCCCAAAGTATGCGATAATAATACTAACATTATCCTATGTATTTATCTTCAGAGAAGCATTGGTAAGTTCTTCACAAGCACACTGCACATCACGATGTTGTCGAAGTTGACTCCTAACAAACTTTACTGCATCCGAACTATAATGTATAAAAGTTGTCAGAATTGTGATAGATAGTGCTTCCTGTTCATGCAATCCCAAAGTCCATCAGAGTTGCTGCACTTTTCTACTAGTACTTCAGGTGTCAAATCATTTAACAAATAACAATACTGTTGTAATTTTGCAACAAGAGCATCAAGATTCCAATTTTCTTTTGGAGTTTCTAGACTAATATTTGCCTCCAAAATATCATCCATGGTAAGTTATGCATACTCTATCATTTGAGGTTGAAGATTATCAGCTTCAAGGGCACTCCTGCACTCTGTATAAATACGATCACGTTGGCTATTGAGGACTTCATCATACTCAAATAGTTATTTTCGAATCTCAAAAAGTAGTTTTCCACCTTCCTTTGAGCCTCATCCAATGATTTTGTAAGCATTTTTTACTCTATTGGTAAGTCTTCAACTCTAAACGCTCTCATCAAACCATGTATGTGATCTCCACCAAAAATGCGAAAGATGTTGTCTTCAAGACTTAAAAAGAATCTTGAGATTTCTGGATCACCTTTTCAACCACTTCTTCCACACAACTAATTTTCAATACGCCTTGACTCATGCCGCTCTGTACCAACTACATGAAGTCTGCCTGCTGCAATTACCTTCTTTTTCTCCTCTTCGGTATAGATTTTATACTTGTAAACAATAACTTCAAAAGCATTGCATAAATTTGCAATGACTTCATCTTGGATTGGACCCTTCTCGCACGCATATGACAGGCGGTCTTCTGCCTGAAGCTTAATCAATGATATCTTACCCCATGTTCTGACAACCATTTGAACTGCATCCTCAACTAAGGAAAAACTATCTTGGGACAATTTGTATGGAAATAGATTTTCATTCACCTTCCAGTTTTTTCTTAGAGGCAAATTTTGTTTTATTTCAAATTGCATTTCATCCACTATGTTAACAATCCTTGGCATAAGAAGCTCACACAACTTCAACTTTGCCATAAATTCTGCATTTCCACCAAGGATGATATCTGTTCCACAACAATCATAAATTTGGACTGCCAAATGCCTTGATCGTTAATGAGGCATTAGTAGAGGTGGCGATCACATATCCTTCTTGAAAAGTTACATTCAAATGACCACTATACAATTCCACCATCTTTTCATCGTATTATCAAGTGAAAAGGGCATGGGATGTATAAATATTATACATATCTTGCTTTTGATATGGCATAGGAAATTCCAAAGTCATAACTCCAATAATATGAATATTTAAATAATGAAGAGGTTATGAAAGGTATACTAAAAGGGGTACTTTTAAAAGATAAAAACGTTTAGGTAGTTGATTCAACTTCCCTTTTTATTAAAATGTCACATGTGATAAAGGAATGCATAGGGTGACAAGGTTATTATGTGGGAAAAGTCACGGAAACAAGGTATAATAATATATTTTTTGCTTTTTGACCCGGCATGAAAAAAATACAAAAATTAACCAAAGACATGATAATAATGTTATTCTTATAAAAAGAGAGGTATGAGGATATTCCACGAGTGCAAAAATATGAAAGTTATGAGTGAGAAATGGGATAGTAGGTATTTTGAATCATAGGTCGAGATCCATGACAGTTTCGATAAGAACCCTACGCTAACAACTTGTAATGAACTTGCTCCCATTTGAATGATCCTGTAACCTTCCTTGAATGTGTAGTGGTAACTCAGTGGGAGCGCGTACAAATTTGTATAAGAAATTGCAGAATGAGGGGAAATCTTGGCAACACTTTGCCGGCTAAGTATTGTTGACCAAAATCATTGTCAACAGTCACCCTTTTAAAGGACGTTTTGGTCACTTGAGCAAGTCATTGGATAGGAAAATGGAGGTTTTTGGGGCTCCTTGAACCTTTTCATCATGTGCTAGGGTCAATCCATGTCTCCTCTGGTCAAAATATTCCAAGTGTCAATGTACAATAATTCCATCACCATTAAACCCCCTCAAGCATGACATCAAGCCTGAAAAGACGACGTTTTGCCTCTCCTAGGCAAGTTGTTTGGGTAATAGGGGCTGAATAAGATCCTCCATGATGCCATGTAGGCCTCCAAAGGCATGTCTCTGTGATATGGTTTGTAGGCCTACAACATCTAACCTATGGAATTCTTGCCCCATGGAAGCCCAAGCTGGGCTTGTTCTTCCAAAACTGGCCACCAAACAAGGTCATGCAAAACAAAAGGGTACACCCTCCAAAGATATCAAGTCAAATATATCATGACAAGTGTAAACCACATCTAATAAGCAAGGCCCCTAAACATGTGCATCAAAAATACCTCATCAAATTAAACAAATTCTCAAAAACCCTATACAATTGACCAATTGTAAGTATGGGAGGGGTGTCATAAAAGTCCTATTGGGTAGACCAAATCCCTCAAGTAGGGGATGCTCCCAAGGATGGAATTTCAAGGTTATATAATGGATGATGAGGTGGAAGGAGTTTATTCTTCATAGGTTGATGAGTTTCATGACATAAAAGGGCTCGTATTATCTCATTTACGAGTTCCCTTGTAGAGGGTGCGTGGCACCTTCGTTTGCGACACACTTTTTCCAAACCCATCCTATTAACATTCTTATATTTCTTGTTATTTCTTTCATGTTTTATGGAACAAGTTGAAGGCCATTGTCCTAGCTTGGTGTCTAGATAACAACAATGTCATTCAAAAATACCTCGTGGAGATGAGAAGGTTGGCTCGTGATGATACCCCCTTTCTCTCAATTGTGTAATTGAGAGACACTACCCTGGCTTGGTGACCAGATGATGGTAATGTCATACCGCTAAATACCCATGATCATGATAGGTCAGATCGTGATGAGACCTCCCATCCTCCAACTAACCTCGTAATCATTCACTATCATTTGTTTTTCTTGGTCCCCATTTCTTCTAGAGAAGTGTTTCATTGCTTTCTCAAGGATCCATGGGTGAAGCATTTGGAAGGTCTATATTTAGGCTTTATCTTTTTAGCCAACAACAATCTCTCTAGGAATTCATCCCCTTCTTCCCATGAAATGAGGTACATTCCCTTCTTGGGTCAGTAAAGTCAAAGTTCCTAGAAGAAGACAATATGATGGGAGTGTAATGAGAGGAAGGTGGAAAGTATGGCCATGAGTGGTACGATAACGCCTTAAGGGACCCATAGTCACAAACCTTCCCCAAAGGTTGGCCACTTACTAGGAAATCTATGACACTCACCAAAGTGAAATATGGTGAAAAGCATAATGTCCAATCATGCATTCTATAATCAAAATCAACTTAAATAAAACATGTTTAAATGCCTCAAATATTAGGGTGATTACTTGCCACAATACCTGACTTGTACCATATGGAACAAGACCCATATTCCTTCTAAAAGCCAGCTGGTGTGGTGGATGTGCTGACAATGGATTAGAATGTGGTGATAGAGTGTGCTTCTGTATGTGCAAATGGACATTGTTAGTCATGTGGTCTCTCGGCACTCCACTATGCAACCCGAGGGCCTCGAGACATCATCTCCTTAGTTATCCCATAAAATGGGGATAAGAGGCGTTTTAAAAAATATGTCAATATCCATCTCAGTAAACTATTTTTATATCAACTTTCTTTATATATATATATATAACAATTGAAAGTAAAAGTGGTGTAGATCCATCTTAACTCTAGATCTATCATGCTTGGAGAGGTATCAAATCTCTCCAAATGCAAACCATTTTGAGAGTACAAAATTTGAGGAAATGTTTGCATCTGGAAGGATTTGATGCCTCTCATCCCATGATAGATTCCATTGGGAGTTAAAATGGATCTAGATTGGATTTAGAAACAAGTGTACAGAAGAAATAAATTGTATAGTATTCATCAAAAGTTAATTCTATTAACAATATGATTTTTTTAAAAGTAAGAAAAAGATTTTGGGATTAAGGGTTATACTTTAATAGTATTTTTAGATTTAACTTGATGTATAACTCCATTATTGTGTAAAAACAAAATTGAGCTATTTATAAGAATTTGTTGGTGGTCTATAAAGGAGTAAATTTCCACTCTTATCAAATAACTTCTAGATCTTAGTCATTAACCAATTTCTCTACATTGGTAAAAGATAAACTCTTAATGAAACAAAAGCAATTTAAATACCCTAAGACTATATTAAAAGCATAACTCTTATAAATAATCAGGGATAATTTTAATGATGGAAATTTATTTTGAAATGTAGAAACATTGGCGAATCTTACTAGTCCTCTATATGTCAACTATAAATGTTTGGCGATATTTTTGTTAAAATATTCAAATTTCTAAGGATTTTATATAGATTTTGTAAAATTTTGGCGATTTTGAAGGTAAAATCATTTTGTCCTATAGAATTTTGGCAAATAATTTTTAGAATGACATATTGTTTTTTGGGAAAAACCATGGAAAATTAATCTCAGACAAAATTTAGCCCCTAAAATTTTCCCTCTCAAAAATATTATTTAAATATACAACAATTAAATTACTAGTCATAAAAATCCATAACAATTATATAATCTTGTTATTAAAGATAAAAAAAAAGTCACACACATTCATGAAAATATGTTAAGTTATTACCAAGATCAAACATATATTTAGACGATCATTTTTGTGATTTAGGATATGACCTCATTTATCATGATAAGGAATAGTACATAACAATTATATGGTCTTGTTATTAAAAATAAAAAAAAAGT